>CM070779.1:135558827-135727090 GCA_036346955.1 Dipus sagitta | reverse complement strand
AAGGCAGAGGCCCACTAGGCGGCAGCAGAGCGACAGTTCCTGCAGCCTTGGGGGTGGCTGGCCCAGCCAACTTAGGTATGCCCTCTCTTGCTCACCCTTGAAGATTCAAACACCCAACAGGAGCCATAGCCACGGGGAACTCCACCACCACGCTGGCCTCGGGAGGGGCTCCACACTCTCCCACAGACCTGCGGCTTGGAGCGAGGATGAGGGCCACCCTATATTTCTTTGTGACAGCCCCCAGCCTGGAGATGAGGCTCTGCTAAGGTGACAAGCCACTCACTCAGCCAGCAGCCCAGAGTGTCACTCCCATCTTGCCAAGCCACCTGCCTGTGATTAACACGGCGACACACAAATCCTTATCTGTTTGGTCCTAAAATTCATGTTCTTCAAAAAAAAAACAAAACTTCTCCTTAAAAATATTTCTATTTAAGCCAGGCATCGTGGCGCACACCTTTAATCCCAGCACTCGGGATGCAGACATAGGAGGATGGCTGCCATGAGTTCAAGGCCACCCTGAGACTCCATAGTGAATTCCAGGTCAGCCTGAGATAGAGTGAGACCCTACCTTGAAAAACCAAATTATATATATATGTACATATATATACATATATATATATTCTATTTATTTATTTGCAAGCAGAGAGAGACAGAGAGAAAGACAGAGAGAATGAGCACACCAGGGCCTCCAGCTGCTGCAAACGAACTCCAGATGTATGTGCCATTGTGCATCTGGCTTTACATGGGTACTGGGGAATCAAACCTTGGTCGTTAGGTTTCTCAGGCAAGCACTTTAATTTCTGAGTCATCTCTCCAGCCCCATTTTCTCTTTTTTAATATTTTATTTATTTGAGAGAGAAAGAGAGAGAATGGGCGCACCAGGGCTTCCAGCCATTGCAAACCACCTCCGGATGCATGTGCCATCTTGTGCACCTGGTTTTATGTGGGTACTGGGGAATCGAACCTGGATCCTTTGGCTTTGCCAGCAAGCACCTTAACTGCTAAGCCATCTCTCCAGCCCAAATCCACGTTCTTTGTCTCCCATGGCCGTCTCTGGACCTCAGTGTCCCTGTCTGTAAGGTGAAGGGTCTGGCTCAGTGGTCACTAAGAATCCACCACCGCCATCTAGACTGTAGATGCAAGGTTCCATTCCCCGAGCCTCTCCTGGACCAGAAAGAGGGGTCTCATGTTGGGGCTTCCAACTGCCCCTGCGTGGTCTCCCTGATCTTGAATGCAAGGCCATGGCTTGGGAAGGAGTGGCTGGGCCATGTTCCCACCTCTACCCTCACAGCAGAACGATGTGACCACAGAGAGCTGGGGTCAGTAGCCTGGAGAGCCACGCCTGCTCTCAGCCCAGAGAATGATTCTTGGAGCTGTCTTCCCTTCTCTGTCTCCCTTGTCCAGACGGGACCATTACATAAAGTTGCATAGGTGGGGCACTGCGCAACACTGCAGGGTCGCTGTCCACACCCGACATAATAAGGCTAAAATAAGGCACAGCACCCACGGAGTCATATGGCATCTATCCGTGTCCCCACCTCCCATCCCTTGACTCTTAGGACTGTTAAAAAATAAATTACCAGGTGTGGTGGCGCACACCTTTAATCCCAGCAGTTGGGAAGCAGAGGTAGGAGAATGTGAGTTCGAGGCCGCCCTGAGACTCCATAGTAAATTCCAGGTCAGCCTGGGCTAGAGCGAGACCCTACCTTGAAAAAAATAAAAAACAAATTATGGGCTATAGTGGTGGCTCAGTGGTTAAAGCACTTACCATGGAACTATGAGGACCCGAGTTCAGATCCCCAGAGCCCACGTAAAGCCAGATGCCGTGGAGGGTGTCTGTAATCCCAGCGTGCCTATGCTGAGGAGGGAGCAGGAACAAGAGAATGTTTCAGAAGCTAGCCTGGCAAATGCAATGGCGAGTAACCAGAGACCCTGCCTCCAACCAGGTGGGGCAAGGGCCAGCACCTGAAGATGCCCTCTGACTTCCACACGTGTGCCCTAGCGTGCACGTGCCCATGCTCAAACACACGCACACACACATGGAGAAGGGAAAGGAGGGGGCCTTCTCTAGCCAGCGCGAGTCTGTGACCAGAGTGGTGGCGCGCTGGGTATCTGCAGGAGCAAATTGGTGGTGGGGGGGGAGGGGGAGGAGTTGGCACCATCCAGGGAGCTGCCTGTAGAAGGTCCCGCCCCCACCCTAAAGTTGCACCTCAACTCCACCGGAACAGAGGGGCTGTGGACAGAGCGGAGCTGCCCACTCCGGTTCCTCTGCAAGTAGGCTTTCACCTGCATTTACTCTTGGCTTACGCACACGGGGAAACTGAGGCTCAGAAAAGAGTGGGTAGCTGACTAAGGCCACAGAGCAGGCGAGTCGGGGCAAAATCTAGGGCGAGCTTCCAAACCACGGCTCTTCCTCAACCCTCAGCTCTCCTGCTCCTCTAGGGACAGAGCGGTACTGAGTACCACCCCACAACCTGCTCGGTGGGTGTCACTGCCCCTGAGTTCCAGCCACCCCTCCCTGCCTGAAGCTCAAAGCCAGAGCGCCCCCCCAAGCCCCCAGCCACGGCTCCTCCCAGGGCTCTTGGCTCCCCACAATCACATTAGCAGCTCAGAGGAGCGCTTTGCCAGCTGCCGACTCTCCTGCCAAAAAAAAAAAAAAAAATGAAATCAATGAGAGAATGTACCTCCTTCCCTCCGGGCTGGGAGCCAGAGCCACTGGGGCTGGGCAGGTCAATGGCTCCCCTGATCTCAACTGGGGCTGAGGCAGAATGGACCAGTAACCCAATCAGTGGCACTGGGGGTAGCTCCAGGCCTGGGAAACTGATGGAGGCGCTGGCAGGATTTGAATGGGGACTGGGTGAAGGGCAGGTGCTCAGGGCAAAACCAGGACAGGTGGTGGAGGACCTGGGAGACAGGTCCCCAACCCCACCCCAGTCTGATGAGGGAGGCAAAACGGACTCCCCCTCCCTAGGAAGCAGACAGAGGGGGGTCGTATAGAGCAGGCTTGTGACAAGTCAGTTATGCCTCACAGCAGTGACGCCCTCTGTCCCTTCTCCAGGACATCACTGACCCAGTGTCCAGTGTGTTGGGGTGTCCAGGGGAGAGTGGGCAGGGAGCGACTCCAGGTCCTGGGTGTATTCTGTTCTGGCAGTACCCTGACCCTGTTGGGAGCATTGACGTGTGAGATCCTCGAGACCACCATAGGAGAGGGCTGCTGTTACCTCTGACTGCCAAGGAAGCCATTTACCCAGCAGAGACACACTTGGCTGCTAGAGTGTGACTGTGACCGAGAGAGCAGGTTGTTCTGAGTCGAGACGTGAGGAGGAAGGGAGGTCGGCAGGCGATGAGCATCTGGAAATGAAGAGTTTTCTAAGCTGAGGATCTGAGTAGACAGAAGGTCCAAAGGTCCCGAGGCAGGAGCAAAGACAGGCAGAGAAACAGGGACAGGCCGGGGGAGCAAAGGGAGGGACACACTGGGGAAGCAGCAGGGGGCCTGGAGGTCAGGCTCCTCAGGGGGTGCCGTGGTGTGGGGAGGGGTACACTGCCTTTCCTTGTTGCTGGTGGAAGGTGGTCATAGCTACTAAGAACCGAGGCAGAACCAGGCGTGGTGGCACACGCCTTTAATCCCAGCACTCGGGAGGCAGAGATAAGAGGATGGCCGTGAGTTCAAGGCCACCCTGAGACTACAGAGTAAAGTCAAGGCCAGCCCGGGCTAGAGTGACACCCTACCTCGAAAAAATAACAATAATAATAAGGTGGAGAGTAACTGAGGAAGACACCCCAGGGTGACCTTTGGCTTCCATGCACACATATGTGCCCACACACACATACATAGACACATGCATGCATACCTTATGCATGCAAATCCAGAGACCAGCATGGAGCCCAGATTTCCTTGGAGGGTTTAAGTTCAGGCCCCCCAGGTTGCCCCCAAGGGTTTGGATACACCAGGCAGGGTGAGGCCATCTAATAGACACTCAGGTGGAAGGGGTGGTTTTGGCTTGGGGACCATAGTTTGAGAACCTCCAGCAAGGCGTGGTGGTGCACACCTTTAATCCCAGCACTCTATGAGGCAGAAGTAGGAGGATCACTGTGAGTTTGAGGCCAGTCTGGGACTACCAAATGGGCTAGAACAAGACCCTGCTTAAAAAGAAAGAAAGGCCAGGCGTGGTGGCGCACACCTTTAATCCCAGCACTCAGGAGGCAGAGGTAGGAGGATCGCCATGAGTTCGAGGCCACCCTGAGACTACATAGTGAATTCCGGGTCAGCCTGGGCCAGAGTGAGACCCTAACTCAAAAAAAAACAAAATAAAAACTAAAAAGAAAGAAAGAAAAGGCTAGCACATAAACATTCCCTTGCAAAACGAAGAGGAGGGCTGAAGAGACAACTTAGCAGTTAAGGCACTTGCCTGCAAACCAAAGGACCCAGATTCAATACCCTATGTAAAGCCAGATGCACAAGGTGGCATACACTACTGGAGTTAGTTTGCAGTGTCTGGAGGCCCTGGCACACCCATTCTCCCTCTCTCTCTTTTTCTATCTCTCTCCCTCATAGATAAATGAATGAAATATTAAAAAAAAAAAAACTGAAGAGGAAATTTAGCTTCTAGACACAAGGTGTCAAGGGACTTCCTGGAGTCTTGGCCAGTGGCCTGTGGGACCCCTGCATAGCCTCAGTTTCCACGCAGCGCCCACAGGCCATCTTCCTCTCTGACCTTGCCTTTCGCCCAGGCATGGACCCCTCGCGGAAGTACCCACTGTGGTACAAGAACATCGTGTCCCTGTGGATCCTCTTTGGGATGGCGTGGTTGGCCCTGATCATCAAACTGATCCTGTCGCTGCTGGAGACCCCGGGGGATGTGTGTGCCTGCTGCCCTCGCGGCTCCAAGGGGGACTTCAAGGCCCAGAGCTGGAGGCAGGGCCCGGATGGAGAGTCGGAGGTGCCCTCCCTGCAGACAGGCTGCTGTCCCGAAGGGTCTGAGGAGATCACGCAACGCCTGGAGCCTTCACGCTGGGACAGGGACAGCCAGCTAAGCATGGGTGTCACTGGATGGCCTCCTCAGTAACAAGATCTCTGATTTGGGGGGGCTTTCTTGGGGGTTAAGGTTGTTCTTTTTTGTTGTTATTGTTTTGTTTTTCAAGGTAGGGTCTCACTGTAGCCCAGGCTGACCTGGAATTCACTATGGAGTCTCAGGCTGGCCTCAAACTCACGGCGATCCTCCTACCTCTGCCTCCTGAGTGCTGGGATTAAAGTGGCGTGTGTGCCACCACGCCCAGCAACGTGTCTGGCTCTAAGCATGGCACAGAGCCACCATTCCTATCCTTCCCATCTTCCCGTCAGGCGAGGTTCAGTTACAGGATTCAATCCCCTCCAGTCGTGTTTACAGGGAACTATCCCATGGACTCCAGCCGGAGCACAGCTTGTTCCCCAACTTCCTTCTAGCTGGGTGCAAGGCCCACACCGTGGCTGGAGCCCCAACAGCCGTATGGTGCCCTGAGATAGGGACCATGGTTGAGACTGGTGCCACAGGAATGCAAAAGACCTGGGCTTCCGGTGAGCACAGAGGTGCTATAACCGACCTGGGCTGAACACCACTCAACTTCATGTTTGAGAGAGAAATAAATGTCTTAGTGAAAACTATTATGTGGGTATTTCCGACCAAATTAAGCCCAATCTTTGTTTGTTTGTTTGTTTGTTTTTCGAGGTAGGGCCTCACTCTAACCCGGGCTGACTTGGAATTCACTATGTAGTCTCAGGGTGGCCTTGAACTCACAGCAATCCTCCTACCTCTGCCTTTGGAGTGCTGGGATTAAAGGTGTGTGCCACCATGGCCAGCTCCCAGTCTTTAAAAAAAAAAAAAAAATTTTTTTTTTTTTATTTACTTGAGAGACAGAGAGAGAGAGAATGGACATGCCAGGGTCTCCTGTGGTTACAGACAAACTCCAGATGCATGTACCACTTTGTGCATCTGGCTTCACATGGGTACTGGGGAATTGAATCCAGGTTGTCAGGCTTTGCAAGGAAGTGCTTGTAACTACTGAGCTATCTCCCCAGCTAAGCCCCAGCGTCTCTGTCTCTCACTCAGGGCTGCTGCCACAGCAGCACGGAGCCGTGTCACGTCCCCTCTCCAGCAACCCAACCCACCCATACTCAGGGCCCCCGAGCCCACCCAGGAGTCCCTGTAAAACTTGCCAGCACCCTGAGGTCTGCTAGGGATAACTGGGTTCTTGGCTCTCTCTGGTGGGCACCTATGAACTTGACTCCCTCCACTCCACTGATGGGGATGTCTGCCCTCTGTGTACAAGCCCCGGGGCCTTCTGGAACTGGGTCAGGGCAGCCTTCTAGACAAGAAAGCCCGTTTGCACCATGGTATCTGTCCCTAGGTGAGCCAAGGCCAAACAGGCCCAGAGCAACACCACACAGTAAAGGCCAGGGCCCTGGTCTCCTTCCAGAGACACCCCCCACACACACTCCAGCTGAGGAGAGGAATCAGGCAGGAAGAGGCACTAGAGTTTGCCCTTGGTACTTCCCCAGCCCCCCAAACAGGACCTGTCAATTCAATATGAGAGAGAGAGAGAGAGAGAGAGAGAGAGAGGTGAGGCTGCTAGACTAGCTGTCAGGATCCCCAGGTTTATCTGGCCTTAAGTCTTTGACCTCTTGCTCTCCCCAACCCTCATGTCCAGAAGTACTCCCACAGTCGCAGACAAACTGGGGCAGAGGAGGTGGCCCAGGGGAAGGCCACTGATTGGCTAGCTCTTTGCAGCCGTCTGCTGCCCAGCCAATGCGCAGAGTGGCTGGAAGCCTGAAGTCCAAACCTGCCCAGAAAGAAGTGGGGCGTGGTGGTGCATGCCTGGAGTCCCAGCACTCCAGAGGTGGAGACAGGAAGATCAGGAGTTCAAGGTCAGCCTCGCCTACAGGAGACTATGTCTCAATAAACAAACAAGCAAACAAAAAAAAAAAGAAGGGGTGTTGGAGAGATGGCTCAGCTGTGAAGGCATTTACCTACAAAGCCTAACAACCCAGGTTCCATACTCCAGTACCCGCTTGAAGACAGATGTATCTGGAGTTCACTTGCAGTGGCAGGAGGCCCTGGTGTGCCCATTCTCTCTCTCTCTTTCTCTCTCTCTCATAAATAAATAAATATTTTTAAATGGATGATATGGGCTGGAGAGATTGCTCAATGGTTAAGGCACTTACCTGTGAAGCCTAAGGACCCAGGTTCGATTCCCCAGTACCCACAGAAGCCAGATATACATGGTGGCACATGCATCTGGAGTTTGTTTGCAGTGGCTAGAAGCCCTGGCATGTCCATTCTCTCCTACCCCCCCCAACCACTTTCTCGGTCACTCTCATAAATAAATAAATAATTTTTAAAAATAGAACCAGGCGTGGTGGTGCACACCTTTAATCCCAGCACTCAGGAAGCAGAGGTAGGAGGATCACCGTGAGTTCAAGGCCACCCTGAGACTACATAGTGAATTCCAGGTCAGCCTGGACTAGAGTGAAACTCTACCTTCAAAAAAAAATAATAGTAATAAAAAAAATTTTAAGTAGATTATACGTTAAAAAGAACCGAGAGGGCTGGGGAGATGGCTCAGTGGGTAAGAGCACTTGCTATCCAAGCGTGAGGACCTGCATTGGATCCCCAGCACCCACGTAAAAAGGCAGGAATGAGGGAGCTGGGAATGGAAGCACTGCAGGAGGTGGACTCCCTGACCAGCCAGTCTAGCCAAAAACAGGCCAATGTAGGTTCTCCATCTCAGGGAAATAAAACCAAAGAATGAGGACACCTGATGTCTTCCTCTGACCTCTGCACACATGCATGCGAGGCGCGTGCATCTGCACACACGTGCGTATACTACGCAGGCATGCACACAGCCCACTTGCATATATGATGCATCACACACACAGGAGAGAAAGGAAGGAGGAAGGGAGGAGAAGGAGGGAGAAAGGGAGGAAAGGAGAGAAGGAAGGAAGGAAGGGAGAAAGAAAGAAATATAGGAAGGAAGGAAGGAAGGAAAGGGAAAGGAAGGGAAGGAGGGAGGAAGGGAGGAAGAAAGAAAGAAAGAAAGAAAGAAAGAAAGAAAGAAAGAAAGAAAGAAAGAAAGGAAGGAAGGAAGGAAGGAAGGAAGGAAGGAAGGAAGCAAGCAAGCAAGCAGGCCAATGGAAAGGAGAGAGGGTTCTTTTGCACAAGAAGCGAGGAAGGAACAGAAAGGCTGTGGGCCAACTTGTTTTCTGCGAAGGACCAGCACCCTATGTTCATGGAAAGCCTCAAATGCAGTCACCAAAGACCTGCAGGGGAAGAGTGTCCTGGGATCAGCCCCCTGAGGGGCTGGCTCTGTGACCCCAGGCAAATCCTTCAGCTGCCCTCCACAAGGGACCCAGAGATAATGTCTCCCACGACGGATGACTAAACACGCACAGAACTTCATGTGCGACCAAGCGTCAGCCCAGAGTCGGTCATGCGCATGCCTCGGCTGTCCCAGACAGGCCCCTTGGACCAGAGTGGGCGGAGCGGACACTCTGCCGGCCAGTGGTTGACGTGGCCCCTCCGTTGACTTTTCCTTGGCTGGACCAGGCAGCTGGGCTTGAACAAGTGGTGACGTAGGGCAAACTTAGGCTCTGCCCTTGGGGGGGTCTCAGGCCGATAGCATCGCATGGCCAGCCAGGGCGAAAAGTCCCGACATGCATGACTCACAGGGGAACTTCGAGGCAGAGACAAGTGAGTGGGGGCCAAGTGTGTGACTGGCCATGGCTGCTCCCTGGATGTGCCCTGAAGCCAGCCCTTCCTCCAGCACTGCTTGTCACGCTGCGTGGCTTCCACGAGACCCACACACTCAGCCAACTTGTCCTCTCTGCATGGGTCCCTTGAAAGGATCTATTTTCTTTTTATTTACGGAGCAGAGAGAGAGAGGAGGGGCAGGGAGAGTGAGTACTGGCACTCCAGGGTCTTTTGCCGCTGCAAATGAACTCCGGATGCATATGCCATTTTGTGCATCTGGCTTTAAGTGGAGACTGGGCGATCAAACCCAGTTCAGGCAGGCTTTGCAAGCAATGCCTTTAACATTGAGCCAGCTCCCCAGCCTGAAAATATCTTATGTTTTGTTTTGTTTTGTTATTGAGACATGGGTTCCACACCATCCTCCAACTCCTTAACTTGAATTCCTGATCCTCCTGCTTCTACCTTCTGAGTTCTGGGATTACAGGCCTACACCACCGTTTATGGCCATAGCCCTCTGCGAGGACCAGATGTGGGGGCACAGGCCTATAAGCCCAGGAATTTGGGAGGCTGAGGATGGAGAATGGTGAGTTCCAGGCGTGTCTGAGCTACAGAGTCCATTCAAGGCTGGGCTGGGCAGCTTCTCAAGACCTTGACTCAAAAAGAAAAAAACTGGAGAGATGGCTTAGCGGTTAAGCGCTTGCCTGTGAAGCCTAAAGTACCCCAGTTCGAGGCTCCATTCCCCAGGACCCACGTAAGCCAGAGGCACAAGGTGGTACACGCATTTGGAGTTCGTTTACAGTGGCTGGAGGCCCTGGCATGCCCATTCTCTCTCTCTCTCTCTCTTTCTGTCTCTCTCTCTCTCTGCCTTTTTCTCTCTCTGTCTCAAATAAATAAATAAAAATAAACAAAAATTTAAAAAAAGAAAGTGGAATTCAAAGAAAGAAAATTAAGAGAGTTGCAGAGAAGGCTCAGCAATTAAGGAGCTTGCCTGCAAATCCTCATGACCTGAGTTTGATTCCTCAGGACCCACATAAAGCCAGATGCACAAAGTGGTGCATGAATCTGGAGTCCATTTGCAGTGGCTGGAGACCCTGGCGTACCAATTCTCTCTCTCCTCTCTGTCTCTCTCTGCAAATAAATAGATAAAAACTTTATTTTTTTTTTTTAATGAAGAGAGCAGGGTGTGGTGGTGCATGCCTTTAATCCCACCAGAGGTAGAAGGATCACCGTGAGTTCAAGGCCACCCTGAGTTTATATAGTAAATTCCAGGTCAGCCTGGACTAAGGCAAGTCCTTACCTCAAAAAACCACAAAGAAAGAAAGAAAGAAAGAAAGAGAGAGAGAGAGAGAGAGAAATAAAGGAAGGAAGGAAGGAAGGAAGGAAGGAAGGAAGGAAGAAAAGAGAGGAGAGGAGGGGAGGGGAGGGGAGGGGAGGGAAGGGGAGGGAAGGGAAGGGAAGGGAAGGGAAGGGAAGGGAAGGGAAGGGAAGGGAAGGGAAGGGAAGAGGGATGTAGTTCAGTGATAGATCCTATGAGCACAGAAGGAAGAAAAAGTCTCTGGCTTAGGAAGTGAGAAGACTTCCTTCAAGCCCTGTGTGGTCGTGACTAACCACTCTCCTCTGTGTATCAGTTTCACTACCCGTGAAAGGGGAAGTGGCCCCAGGGCCTGTGTCTGTCTCTCTCTCCACCACTCTCAAGGTCCCTAGCCCATACTAGGGTATCCATTTGCAAGAGGAGCCAGACCACAGGAAGACGTGGCTCAGTGAAGTCAGAGGGCTGAAATTCCTCATCCCCAAAGCCCTAGGCTCCTTATCTCACCAGATCCCCACCCTGGGCTCCAGGCCCAGACCTCACTGTCCTGAAATTGGCCTGCTGACCTCCGCCCTCTCCAGTCCATCCACAGGGCGGTTCCCCCACCCACCCAGGCCTCTGTTCCAACCTTCTCCCCCCCGCCACACAGACACACAGGACTATGTCCCAGGTCTTCACTTGGCTGGCCAACCTCCTGGCTATGTAAAATCACCCCTCAGGCCAAAAAAAAAAAAAAAAAAAAAAAAAAAAAGCCCTCACTCCAATCCCGAGGCTTCAGCCCGAGCCTGGAGCAGATGTTCAACCAGAACGGGTGCCTTGTTTCCCACAGTACTAACACACCATGAAAACCACACCATTCTGACCAATTCTCCATGCCACCCTCTGACCTACCTAGAACATAAGTTCTTCCTCTGCCCAGTATACCCTCTCCACAAATGCCACCCACCTGTTAGTCACTAGAACCTTTTCATCTTCCTCTGGCCACATCTGGGCTCAGCCACACATGTCCTCATTGCACAAAGGAAAGACCCAGAAGCTTAGAGCTCCGTCCGGCTTTCTATGACCAAAGTGAAGTGGGGCATGTTGTGCTGTGCTGGTGTCACTGCCTCCCTGGGTCCCCTCGCGGTCTTGTCCTCACTCTTGTGTAGCTTTGGGCCTGTCACCTCTCCTTGGCACGATAGACGTGTCCCAGCTTTCCTGGAACTGTCCTAAGAAAGCGCCATGACCAAGAACCCATCCCCCCTTAATTCTGGGAACGGTGGGATAATTGTCCCCCCAATGTCCCCACCACACACACACTCAAAGCTCCATTTTGGATTTATGCGTGACAGGGGTAGGTCTACAGGCAGGTCCTTGAAGGATGACCCTTTCCCAAGGACACACTGAAAGGGGTCATGAGGTCATGAAAATCAGCACTATACAAAGGGTGCATAGAGAGGGCTGGAGAGATGGCTTAGCAGTTAAGGTGCTTGCCCGCAAGTTCCCCAGTACCCAACATAAAGCCAGATACACAGTAGTAGTACAGGCATCTGGAGTTCATTTGCAGCAGCTGGAGGCCCTGGGATGCTCATTCTCTCCCTCCTCCCTCTCTCTCTCTCTCTTCCTCTCTCTCTCTCTCTCTGTGTCTCTCTGTGTCTGTTTACAAATAAATAATAAAATTATAAAAAGTCCAATCAAATAAAATTGCTTCTTTCATTCAAAAAAAAAAAATTGCTGGGCATGGTGGCACGCACCTTTAATCCCATCACTCAGGAGACAGAGGTAGGAGGAGCGCTGTAAGTTCGAGGCCAGCCTGAGATTACATGATGAATTCCAGGTCAGCCTGAGCTAGAGAAAGACCATGTGTCAAAAAATAAATAAATAAAAATAAGAAGCACCAGGCAGCCGGGTGTGATGGCACATGCCTACAGTCTCAACACTTCAGAGGTGGAGACAGGAAGATCCGGAGCTCAAGGTCATCCTCAGTTTCATAGCAAGTTTGAGGCCAGCCTGGGCTATATCAGAGCCTGTCATAGAGAAAGAGGAAAAAGGAGAAAAGAAAGGAGGGAGGAAGAGGAAAGGAAAGCAGGAATGAAGGAGGGAAGAAAGGAAGGAAGGGAGAGAGGTAAGTGTGTGTGTGTGTTCTCGAAGGGCTGGAGATGTGGCTCAGGGGTCAAGCTTACCTATCACGTACAAGGCTTCCATCCCCAGGACAGCAAAACCAAGCATTAAAACCATCCAGCAAAAATAAGTAAATGAGCAATCAATCTCCATCACAGAGGGACAGACAGACCCAGAGGTCTAGAGAGTGCTCCGTCCCACCCATGGCAGAGGTCAGGGCAGGCCAGGGAGGCTTCTGGGGAAGGAGGCCCTGGGGGTGCGAGGGCGGGTAAGCAGTGAGCCAAGGGCCAGGTGCCCTCAGCCGGCCAGAGGAGAGGAGGTCTCTCGCCAGGTTAATATGGAGCAGCGCAAATATTGTTGTTTTGACTGCTCGTGGGATTGTGTTATTGTCCCCAGGGAGACACAAGTGTGATGTGTAAGTTCATTTCAGAGCAGAACCCAGGAGCAGAGTAGCAGCCTCTATCCTCGCCTTTTCTGCTGGGGCGCACACAGGCTTGTACAAACACACACACACAGTCTCAAAAAAAAAAAAAAAAAAAAAAACCACCCTAGCCACAGATGTCCAACCCACCAATGCTGAGGGTGTCCTGGAAGCACCTGACTGTTCCTAAGGCAAGAACAGTGTACTGCTGTGCCTGGGATATAAAAAGCCGTGTAAACGTATTTATTTGCTATTAATAGTCTGAGACTACAGAGTGAATTCCAGGTCTGCCTGGGCTACGGTGAGACCTTGCCTCAAAAATCAAAGTAAATAAATAAATAAATAAAGCCTGACTAGTTTAATGGGCGTGGGCACTGAAGTCCTGTCTGTATGTGGAGGCCAGCTCCCCAGCTCACAGGCTGAGTGACAGCAGGTGAGTGGTTTTAACCTCCCTGTGCCTCGGATTCTTCCCCCTCACATGTAACAGTAGCTCCTTCCCAGGTTGGAGAAGATGACTTATGGCCTGGAGAGATGGCCTAGTGGTTAAGCACTTGCCTGTGAAGCCTAAGGACCCCGGTTCGAGGCTTGATTCCCCAGTACCCACGTAAGCCAGATGCACAATGTGGTGCATGCATCTGGAGTTGGTTTGCAGTGGCTGGAGGCCCTGATGCGCCCATTCTCTCTCTCTCTCTCTCTGCCTCTTTCTGTCTCTGTCTGTCTCTCTCAAATAATAAAAAAAAAAAGATGAGTTAGAGCATATCAAGAGGAGCTCAGGGGCTGGGAAGATGGCTCAGTGCTTAAAGACAATTGCTTGCAAAAGCCTGCCAGCCAGGGCCCAATTTCCAAGCTCCCGCATAAGCCAGGTGCAAAATAGTGAGTTGGAAGCCAGCCTGAAATACATGAGACCCTTCTTAAAAAAAAAAAAAAAAAGAGGGATGGCTTGGCAACTAAGGCACTTGCCAGCAAAGCCAAAGGACCCAGGTTCAATTCCCAGGGACCCATGTAAAGCCAGATGCGCAAGCTGACGCATGCGTCTGGAGTTCATTTGCAGCGGCTCAAGGCCCTGGCATGCCTGTTTTTTCTCTCTCTCTCTTCTCTATCTGCTTTGTTGGACCAGCAGAGAGCCATTTTCAGGTCTGCCTTGGAGCTGTCGCTGTCATACTGGGACACACATTGTATCCCATGGAGCCTTACTCAAACACAGACTGCTGGCCAGCTCCGAGTATCTGTACTTTGGGATAGTCTGCCTTTCCAGTAAGTTCTTTTGTGGATGCTGCCTGACTAGGAAGCTTGCTTGGAGATCAGCTGGCTTGGGAGGAGTCTGTACTGAGTCTTCAGCCAGCTGTGTGGCCCATTAGCCATCTCATGCTTCTCATGCTGGTTCTCAGGCCAGCTGGGCAGTTTACATGAGCACAGAGAACTGCGGTCATTCTTGTTATCTTTCCATCAGGGGTGGGGTCTGGTGCTCTCTCTATCGTCTGCTCTTTCTCAGTCACATTCCCCCAACCGCTGGCTGTACATGTGGCCTACGTCCCCCTGATGAGACTGGATGCGTGGGTTGTATATGAGGCGGGTACCGGGTACTGGCTTGGCTACTGAAACATCCAAACTTGTAATGGGCCGGGCGTGGTGGTGCACGCCTTTAATCCTAGCACTCGGGAGGCAGAGGTAGGAGGATCTCCTGGAGTTCAAGTCCACCCTGAGACTCCATAGTGAATTCCAGGTCACCTGGGCTAGAGTGAGACCCTACCTCTAAACAAACAAACAAACAAACAAACAAATATTAAAAGCCCAGTTTAGCCAGGTGTGGTGGTGCACGCCTTTAATCCCAGCATTCCGGAAGCAGAGGTAGGAGGATCGCTGTGAGTTCGAGGCCACCCTGAGACTCCATAGTGAATTCCAGGTCACCTGGGCTAGAGTGAGACCCTACCTCTAAACAAACAAACAAGTATTAAAAGCCCAGTTTATCCAGGTGTGGTGGTTCACGCCTTTAATCCCAGCATTCCGGAAGCAGAGGTAAGAGGATCGCTGTGAGTTCAAGGCCACCCTGAGACTCCATAGTGAATTCCAGGTCAGCCTGGGCTGGAGTGAGACCCTACCTCGAAAAAACAACAACAACAACAAAAAAACCAAAATCATAATGACCTAATCAGTGAAGGCAAGTATTAATTTCTCATGTAATACTAAGGGTCTATTATAGGACCCCTGTGTCTCATTGCTCCACCATTCTCAATATAAGAGTTTAAAGGGCTGGAGAGATGGCTCAGTAGTCGAGGCACATGCTTGTGAAGCCAAAGGAGCTGGGTTGATTCCCCAGCACTCATGTAAAGCGAGATGCACAAGGTGGCACATGTGTCTGGAGTTGGTTTGCAGTGGCTAGAGGCCCTGGCATGCCCAATCTCTCTATCTGCCTCTTTCTCTCTCTACCTCCCCATAAATACACACATACATATATATATACTTTTTTAATACTTTAAATCTGGGGCTTGGGAGATTGCTCAGTAGTTAAAGGTGCTTGCTTGCAGTGCCTGCTGGCCTGGGTTCAAATCCCTAGTACCCATGTAAAGACAGATGCACAAAGTGGCTCATGTGTCTGGAGTTAGTTTGCAACCTCAAGATGTCCTAGCATGCTTTTGTGCTTTCTTTCGCTCTCTCTCTCTGAAATAAATAAAAATATTAAAAAAGAAAATAAAGTAGAAGTCAGGCATGGTGGCACATGCCTTTAATCCCAGCACTCAGGTGGCAGAGGTTGGAAGATCACTGTGAGTTTGAGGCCAGCCTGAGACTACAGAGTGAATTCCAGGTCAGCCTGGGCTAGAGTGAGACCCCACCTCAAAAAAAGAAAGAAAGAAAAGAAAAGAGGGATGAAGAGATGCCTTGGTGGTTAAGGAGCTTGCCTGCAAGGCAAAAGGAGCCAAATTCGACTCCCCAGGACCCACGTTAGCCAGATGCACAAGAGGGTGCATGCATCTGGAGTTCATTTACAGTGGCTGGAGGCCCTGGCATGTCCATTTTCTCTCTCTCTCTCTCTCTCCCTGCCTACTTCTGTATATCTCTCTATATATCAAATAAATTTTTAAATTTTTTTAAAAAAGAAGAAAAAGAAAGAAAATGTGACACCAGGTTGACCATGCCTCTTCATAGCATCCCAGTGATTTCCAGTTGCTCTTAGCACAATGACCACAAGGTTCCCAACCCTCTCTTTTGTCTACCACCCATTACCTCTCAGCCCATCATCTTCTCAGCTGCTGTCACACCCTGCCTGTCTCTCTGGGGTGCTGTCCTGATCTCTGAACCTTGAGGCCTGGAGGCCTCCGATCTCCTCTCCACTCCTCACACTGTGGTTTCGGCTCCAGATGCCCTACTCAGAGGCCTTGCAGCAGCCAAGATCCCTCCAATGCCTCCACAGCCCTGAAACCTTCCTTCGCGGACCTTCAGGCACATGTTAGTGATCATGTCCTTAACATGTGTATTTCCACTCAGTTCAACTCAACAAATGTTTATGGAGGAGTGAGTCCGCAGGACGCACCAGGCTGTCTTCCTCATAGTGACACCTCCTCCTGATCCCGGTGTCCAGCCCACCAGGCTCCTCATCTACCACTGTTGATTCCCCCTGTGAGCAAGAGCCATCCTGCCCAAGTCCCTCAGGGTAGACAGTGACTGTGAAAGCAAAGAGTCACTGTCATTCCCCCTGGCACCCGTCTCCCTTCCTGGGTCTTTTTTTGAAAATTTTTTTTTCTTTTCAAATGTTTTTTTTAAAAAACTTCCACAATTATAAAAAATATTCCATGGTAATACCCTCCCTCCCCCGACTTTCCCCTTTGAAACTCCACTCTGCATCATACCCTCTCCCCATCTCAATCAGTCTCTCTTTAATTTTGATGTCATGATCTTTTCCTCCTATTATGATGGTCTTGTGTAGGTAGTGTCAGGCACTATGAGGTCATGGATATCCAGGCCATTTTGTGTCTGAGGGGAGCACGTTGTAAGGAGTCCTACCCTTCCTTTGGCTCTTACATTCTTTCCGCCACCTCTTCCGCAATAGACCCTGAGCCTTGGAAGGTGTGATAGAGATATTGCAGTACTGAGCACTCTGGTCACTTCTTTCCAGCACCATTATGCCTTCTGAGTCATCCCAAGGTCATTTTTAATTTTTTTTATTGACACCTTCCATAATTGTAGACAATAACCCATAGTAATTCCCTCCCTCCTCCCACTTTCCCCTTTGAAACTCCATTCTCCATCATATCCCCACCCCCTCTCAATCAGTCTCTCTTTTATTTTGATATCATCTTTTCCTCCTATTATGATGGCCTTGTGTAGGTAGTATCAGGCACTGTGAGATCATGGATATCCAGGCCATTTTGTGTCTGGAGGAGCACGTTGTAAGGAGTCCTACCCTTCCTTTGGCTCTTACATTCTTTCCACCACCTCTTCTGCAATGGACCCTGAGCCTTCGAAGGAGTGATAGAGATATTGCAGTGTTGAGCACTCCTCTGTCACTTCTTCTCACCACCATAGTGCCTTCTGAGTCATCCCAAGGACACTACCTTGGGAAAAGAGAAGCTTCTCTAACCAAAAATGAGAGTAGCATTAATATATGGGTATGAATATTAAGATAAGTGCTTACTGGGCAGTTTGGTGAGCATAGTATATACATTTACCAGACAGCAGCAGACGTTACACCCCTAGGGCTCATGACTACCCCTGTTGTAGGCTTTCAATATCAGGGGTGTATTCCCTCCCACGGAGCAGCCCTCCAGTCTGATTAGAGAGCGGTTGGTTTTCCCCATAATAGACGTGCCACTATTGTACCCATTGGCTCATTTGCTCACACCGGCCAAACTTAAGGCTTGCAGTGTCCACTGTTGAGTATCTCCATTGGTTATTTCTCTTTCTCCCATTGAACTTCAACTTTTTCCAGCTTTCTGTCAGCTGGTCTACATGGAGGAGATTTTCAGCTCAGCTCCAGCAGGATTTCTCAGTGGCCTTGCAGCCCAAGTATGTGGAGTCTTCAGCAATAGGGTCTTACCATATATTCCTGGCTGGAAACCAAGAGCCTCGGCAATGGCCTGTAATGCTTTGGGGGCATCAGGGACCTCCCTGGCCAACAACTCACTGGAAAATATCCCATCCCTGGCAACTGAAAATTTTCTACTAACATTCTATGGCTTCTGAGTATTCCATTGTCCAAAAAAGTAGGTTTCCATATGACTTATTTATACCCTCTTAGATTTTGATTAGCCCTCCCTCCACCTTTCCTTTACTCAGTCTCATCCCCTGACCTCACTTAGGCCTTTTCACCGCCATTAATCTGTTCTTCTACTTACATATATAGAATACTATCCTATTAAGTGCCCCCTCCCTCCCTTTCTGTTCTCTTTATATCCCTTTCTAGCTTACTGGCCTCTGCTAGTGAGTTTCATAGGCCAGCAGTCAGAGCAGCATGGGCAGTGTGTGAGCTGGGCGTCTGAAGACACGCATGAGGCCCGGGGGCCAGGTCCTATTCCCCTTGGACTTGCGTACCCTGGCTTGTACAAGGATGCAGCCTGCCAGTCTAGCTTTGCATTCATATTTACCGATTCTGTGACCAAGAGCTTTGTAAGAAGTACATGGAACAGGGCTTGCGGCCATGTTACTCTTTACGTATCCATTCCCTCCTCACCACAAACTTGAAAATCATCTCTTCTTTCTCTCTGGTTTGAGGCTGAGGCATCATGGAGGACCAAGCCTGCTGAGGACAGAGGCGTAGTTTCACGAGAGCAGACACATTGTTATGGCTTGGGATGAAAACGTCTTCCACGGGCTGGTGTGTTTGAACACTCCGTAGCTGGTGGTGCCGTGTGGATGTAGGGAACTTGAGTACAGGTTGGAGGGTTATAACCTGACCCCACTTCCTGCCTGAGCTCATCTACCAAGATGTGTACAAACCATGCCGTATTGCACTGTAGAGATGGCTCCCAAGTGCTGGGATTAAAGGCGTGCACCAGCCTACCTTATTCTGTTTTGATAAGTTTTATTTCTGCCCTCCTCCATTGTCCATATAAATCTGTTGATGAGCTCAATTTTTTGTTTGTTTGTTTATTTTTTCAAGGCAGGGTCTCACTCTAGCCCAGGCTGACCTGGAACTTACTATGTAGTTTCAGGCTGGCCTCGAACTTACAGAGATGCATTTTTTAAAAAAAATTTAAAATGTTTTTATTTTTACTTATTTATTTGACAGACAGAAGGAAAGAGAGAGGGAGGGAAAGGGCACACCAGGGCCTCCAGCCACTGCAAATGAATTCCAGACGCATGCGCCATCTTGTGCATCTGGTTTATGTGGGTCCTAGGGAATCGAACCTGGGTCCTTTGGCTTTGCAAGGCAAATACCTTAACCACTAAGCCATCACTCCAGCCCATAGTGGTATTCTTACCTCTGGAGTGCTGGGATTAAAAAGTGTGCACCACCATTCCCAGCTGATGCACTCAATTTTGTGATAGGTATTGAAAACCACCGTTAAGGTCAAAATGTAGCAGTCATTTTGTGTCCCGACAATAGTGTCCCAAAATAAATTCTTCCCATCCTCTGGCTCTTATATTCTTTCTGGCCCCTGTTCTGTAGTATTCCTTGAGCCTTGGAGGACTGGTAAAGGTGTCTCGTTTAGCACTAAGCACTCAACCTTCATTTATTCTATTTTTTTAATTTTAATTTGAGAGAGAGGTAAAGAGAGAGAGAATGGGCACACCGTGGCCTTCAACCGCTACAAATGAACTCTAGATGCATAAGCCACCCTATGCATCTGGCTTGTGTGGGTCCTGGGGAATCAAACCTGGGTCCTTTGGCTTTTCAGGCAAGTGCCTTAACCACTAAACCATCTCTCTAGCCCACTGTGGCAGTCAGGTTCACATTGCTGGTAGAAATACCCCAACCCAGAGCAGCTTGTGGGAAAAAGAGGTTTATTTTGGCTTACAGGCTCGAGGGGGAAGCTCCATGATGGCAGGGAAAATGATGGCATAAGCAGAGGGTGGACATCACTCCCTGGCCAACATAAGGTGGACAATAGCAACAGGAGAGTGTGCCAAGCACTGGCAAGGGGACACTGGCTATAATACCCATAAGCCCACCCCCAATAATAACACTGCCTCCAAGAGGCATTAATTCCTTCCCAAATCTCCATTAGCTGGGAACCTAGCATTCAGAACACCTAGTTTATGGGGGACACCTGAATCAAACCACCATGTTTGGCCCCTGACCTCTGTAAACTGATAACCATACATGATGTAAAATGCAATGCATTCATCCAACTTTAAAAGTCCCCATAGTTTTTATCAATTCCAATGATATTCAAACATCTCCATAGTCCAAGATCTTTTAACTGAGCCATAATACAAAAAAATGCCCTAAAAAACCATAATGGCACAGAGTAAACGCTGCAAAAGATGGCATTGGGCGTAGCAAAGAAATGTGCAACCAATACAGGATTTCAACAGGGCAAACATCAAACTCTGTAGCTTCAAGTCCAACAACTCTAGTTAGTAACGAGTCTCCAAGTCTGCTAATTCTAACCAGCTATAAGTCTCTGGAGTTCCAATTCCACCCCTCCAGCTAGGCTACTCACAGCTCTGGAAACTTCATCCGGGGCTGGCAGTTCTCCTTGGCAGCCATCTCATGGTTCCGGCACCTCCACTGGGTCTCCACTGCAATCCACGGTTCATCCTCATGGCTCCATGGGTCTCCATGCAGGCATCCAACAAACCTGCTTCACACTACCCATGACTGTTTCCAAAACACAAGACCGTGTTACAAACTCAATGACCCTCTCTTTCCTGCATTTCTTATACTCCACAATACCAAGTGGGTGCCAATTTGTTAATCCAGGAGGGCGGGGGGAATAAAGCAGGCTTTGAAGAACAGGACACTCCTTGAGCACTCAGGCCCCTTCAAAAGAGTCTACATTCTTCCTGTTGCCCCAGTGCAGGTCAGCTGGCCCAATCTCAAAGGTTGTAATCTCTCATTTGCAGCTGAACAGGCAGCAGTTCACCCAAAGATTTTTCTTCCTGTGCCATATCCCTCTGCTCACACCAGTTCATTTCTACACAAAGCAACCCTGCACAACTTCTCAAGACACAGTCATAACAGCAAGCTTCCCACACAAACTGCTAGCCCCATCCAAGCAAAGCTCTTTCTCATCCTCATAAGCCAAACCTCACAGTCCATAGTTCTTACTGCATTCAGGTCTTTCAACTCTGACCAGAATAGTCCATCAAGCTGTACTTACAGCACTGCAAGGCATCTCTTAGGCCAAGGCTTCAATTCCTTCCACATTCCTCTTGAAAATCAGCTCCAAAAGGCCAAAGCCACACAGTCAGGTGTCTAGCAGCAAATGACACCACTCCTCAGTACCAACATTACTGTTGCAGTCAGCTTCGCATTGCTGACAGAAACCACCCAACCCAGAGCAGCTTGTGGGGGGAAAAGAAGAGGTTTATTTTGGCTTACAGACTCGAGGCGAAGCTCCATGATGGCAGGGAAAACGATGGCATGAGCAGAGGGTGGACATCACCCCCTGGCCGACATCAGGTGGACAACAGCAACAAGAGAGTGTGCCAAACACTGGTAAGGGGAAACTGGCTATAACACCCATAAGCCCGCCCCCAACAATACACTGCCTCCAGGTGGCGTCAATTCCCAAATCTCCATCAGCTGGGAACCTAGCATTCAGAACACCTGAGTTTATGGGGGACACCTGATTCAAACCACCACACCCACCCTTCACTTATTCTCAGCATTCTGACAAATTTTGAGTGTCCCCCATAGTCACCGCTGTCTGCAAAAAGAAGTTTCTCTGATCAATGGTGTGGTCAGTACTAATCAGTGGGGATAAACATCATCTAGATGTTTAGAGGCCAATTTAATGGGCATGGCCTGTCCATTTAGTCAGTCAACAGCCAGCTAGGATGTACAGTATTCACGACCACAGCTCTTGTCTAGCTTCTCAGTACCAAGCATGTGTTCTCTCCCATGGAGTGAATCTCAGAGCCAATCAGAGGGAACAGTTGGCTACCCCCATACCAATCATGCCGCTACTACACCAGCGGACGCCTCTCACCTGGGTAGTTGGTTGTGTAGCATGCAGAGTTGTTCGGCAGTTGGGTAAACCCATTGAACTTTCTCACCCAGCAGCCTGCATAGCACTTTCTAGCACTACTGCTAGCCAGGGGAAAGGAAGCCTTCCAGCTCCATTCCAGTTTGATTTCTCATTGACCTGCTACCAACCCATGTTGTCCTCAGAAATAGTTCTTCAGAGCCGGGCGTGGTGGCGCATGCCTTTAATCCCAGCACTCAGAAGGCAGAGGTAGGAGGATCGCCGTGAGTTCAAGGCCACCCTGAGACTACATAGTGAATTCCAGGTCAGCCTGAGCTAGAGTGAGACTCTACCTCAGAAACCCCCCCAAAAAAAGGGAAAAGAAAAAAGTAATAAAAAATTTTTTAAAATACCAATATATAGCCGGGCATGGTGGCGCATGCCTTTAATCCCAGCACTCGGGAGGCAGAGGTAGGAGGATCACCGTGAGTTCAAGGCCACCCTGAGACTACATAGTGAATTCCAGGTCAGTCTGGGCTAGAGCAATGAGACCTTACCTCCAAAAACCAAAACAAAAAAAGAAAGAAAAAAATAATTCTTCACCTTTTCATTCTTAACGTGTCTCCCACCTTTGAGTGACCTCATCCTCTCTACTCCCTAAAAGCTTGGGATAGAGGTCTGGTCTGATCATGGCCGCCCCCTGAGGGGGTCAACATACCATAATAATCAACCAAAAAGGAGAGGAAAAAGACACTCTTAAGGACTAGAGAGATGGCTTAACAGTTAAGGTGCTTGCCTGCAAAGACTAAGGACCCAGGTTCAGTTCCACAGTACCCACGTAAGCCAGATGCACCAAGGTGGCACACGTGTCTGGAGTTCATTTGCACTGGCTAGAGGCCCTGGATCACCCATTCCCTCTCTCTAAATAATTAATTAATTAATTAAAATTAAAACACACACACTCTAAATCACCCAACCCTGGAGATGGAGACGCCCAGGAGAGGAGGATAAAGAAATCCACATGAGGAAGGCGAAAGCGAAGAGGAGCACTCCGTACTGAGAGGAGACGGCGTGTGCAGGCCGCAGGACGATACTGAGGGAGGACAGAGGTGACAAGGAGGCACAGGCTGGCCAGCTACACTTCACGTGAAGTGTGTGGCAAGTCTTGGAAGGGTTTGAAGCAGGAGAGGGAGATAAGAATTGCTCCGTTAAGATAAGCTTGAGCAGGAAGCATGTGGGAAAACCAGCACAAGTCTCCACAACTGATTGACTGACTGATGGACGAATAGACGGACTGACTGGCGGGATAAGGGGGTAAGGGAGAGCTGCCTGGGCTCTCAGGGTTTGTGGAACGTTCAAGCCAGGCAGGTCCCTTAGGAGCCATCACACCCCACATGTGAAGGGGGCAGCCTGGCACCACACCAGGACCTTCACTAAAGAGCCATTAAGTGAGTTAATTAAAGGGAGCCCCAGTCTGGTTGAAAATTTAAAGACCCATGAGCAAATTTCCTTTCTGGTCTTAGCTAATGATAAAGCCATGTTGCCTCCTTAGAGGTTTCTCAGCCAGTGAGCACGGGACAAGTGCAGAGAAGGCTTGGGGAAGAGGAGGACGCCATTCCGACACAACAGAGCCTTCACCCCAACCTCTCACACTCTCTCCCTTCCGTGGGAATACTGGGAAGCAGGGAGGAGTGAAGAGGTTGACCCACGCTACACCAGGGTCAAAGGCTAAGGCCCCATGGACCTCTTGTTTGGGCCCAAGCTAGGACCACCATGCCAGGCAGTAAGACCATGCGTAAGTGAGTTCCACTGAAGGCCGGGCACAGTGGCACACACCTGTAATTCCAGCACATGGGAGGTGGAAGCAGGAGTCTAAGGTTATCCTTGGCTACATAATGAGTTTGAAGCCAGCCTATGTTATGAGAGACTCTGTCTCAGAAAGAAAAGAAGGAAGGAAGAAAGGGAGGGAGGGAGGGATGCAAGAAGGGAGGCAGAGAAAAAAGAAGGAAAACAAGAAAGATAAAGAGCCAGGCATGGTGGCGCATGCCTTTTAATCCCAGCACTGGGAGGCAGAGGTAGGAGGATCGCCATGAGTTTGAGGCTACCCTGAGAATACATAGTGAATTACAGGCCAGCCTGGGCTAGAAAAAAAGGAAAGAAAGAAGAAAGAAAGAAAGAAAGAAAGAAAGAAAGAAAGAAAGAAAGAAAGAAGGAAGGAAGGAAGGAAGAAAGAGAGAGAGAAAGAGGGCTAGAGGGATGGTTTAGTGGCTAAGGCACTTGCCTGCAAAGCCAAAGGACCCAGGTTCAATTCCCCAGGACCCACATTAGCTATATGCACAAGGGGGCGCACGCGTCTAGAGTTCATTTGCGATGACTGGAAGCCCTGGAGCACCCATTCTGTCTCTCCCTCTTTCTCTCTCTCTCTCTCTCTGACTCTAATAAATAAAAAATTGAAAAATTGAAAAAAAGAAAGGATGGAAGAGAAAGGCAAGAAGGCAGGGGAAAGAGCCCTGCTGAAGGCTAGGAATGGTGGCATACACTTGTTACCCCAGTACTCATCAGGAAAAGTCAGGACGATCGAAACTTCAAGGTCTAGGGCTGTAGAGATGGCTCAGTAGTTGAAGGCACTTGCTTGCAAGCCTGTACACAAGAGTTTGATTCCCGAGCATGCACATAAAGCCAGACACACACATTGGCACATGCACCTAGAGTTCATTTGCAGCTGCAAGAGGCCCTGGTACACCAGTACTTTTTCTCTCTCTCTCTCTCACAAGTAAAAACTTTTTTTATATTTTTCTTTATTTATTTTCAAGGAGAAAAAGAATGAATGGGCATGCCAGAGCCTGCAGCAGCTGTCAAAGAACTCCAGACACATGCACTACTTTGTGCATCTGGCTTTATGAGGGTACTGGAGAATCTAACTTGTGTCATTAGGCTTTGTAGGCAAGTGCCTTAACCACTGAACCATCTCTCCAGCCCCAATAAAAAACTTTTTTTTAAAAAAAAAATGTAGATTTCAAGGTCATCCTCAGCTGCACAAAGAGTTTATGGTCAGTCTGGGCTACCCTGTCAGGAAAGCAAAGGAAAAGAGAGGAGAGGAGAGAAGAGGAGAGAACAAGAGAGGAAAGAAGGAAGGAGCCTCACTGAGCAGCTATTGACTCAATGGATCGAGAAGAAAATGTTATTTTCTAATAGCTTATTCTTTATCTTTCATTATTATACTAAAACAGGATGACAGAAGAAAATGCAAAATTGATGTATAGAATTTCAATCCCCATAGGGATTTTTGGGGGGGGGGGTTCTTCAAGGTAGGGTCTCACTCTAGCCCAGGCTGACCTGGAATTCACTATATAACCTCAGAGTGGCCTCGAACTCACGGTGATCCTCCTACCTCTGCCTCCGAATGCTGGGACTAAAGGCGTGCACCACCACACCCTGGCCCCACAGGGATTTTGAGTTGAATTCCTGGAGCCCAGTCCTTATTGGGGGGGGAATGTGGTCTGGCCCGTGTGGGGTACAGCTTTGATGGAAAAGTTGGAGAAACACACAGGGGCTTTTCAAGCCTGCCGCCTCAAGGGTGGCTCTGTGCACAGACGCTGGTGTGTCGAAGAAACGCTGGCATGCAGACGTCACCTCGATGCTGCCCAGGGGCAGTGACCCCAGAGGCTGATTGGCAATGACCTCTCCTGGAATGGCCCCTGCTCCCAGAATCCTCTCTGTTATCTCTTCCTTTGGTTGCAGTTCAAGCCAATCCCCTGTGGCCCTTGGCTCCTGCTGGGCCAGAAACAGGCCCACTGGACTTTAGTCAGCAAAAGGGCAGATGGAGGGGAACTGCCAGATCTTACGCGGACCCATCTATACTGACTCCAGCTTTGCCTGCCCAAACCGGCCACCTTTGCCCCCTAGTCTGTGAGGACTAGTGGCTCTATTTAAAACGAGGAAACAAATGGCTGCCTGTGGTAGACATGGGTGAGATGCTGATGAGGGCTAGAGGAAAGGGTTGGAATCCAGTTTTTGACCACCAGTCAGGTGGTCTGACTGAGAAAAGGAGACCAGGAAAGAGGAGACTACACAGGAGAGAAATGGGGAACATTGTGAACTGTTGTCTTTCCAGGTACGAGGACAAACACAGCAGGGAAGCCAGGCCTTGTGCTCTACGCCAGGCAGGAGCTCCACAACACTGCGGAAGCACCCTCTGTCCCTTGGCAATGGTGAACTTGGGACAGAGAAGGAGAGATGGATCCTCTCCTCAGGGAGCCCCAGTCTGAGGGAGACACAGCCTGTCCTCAGGGAGTCCCAGTCTGAGGGAGACACGGCCTGTCCTCAGGGAGCCCCAGTCTGAGGAGACACGGCCTGTCCTCAGGGAGCCCCAGTCTGAGGGAGACACGGCCTGTCCTAAGGGAGTCCCAGTCTGAGGGAGACACGGCCTGTCCTCAGGGAGCGCCAGTCTGAGGGAGACACGGCCTGTCCTCAGGGAGCCCCAGTCTGAGGAGACACGGCCTGTCCTCAGGGAGCCCCAGTCTGAGGGAGACACAGCCTGTCCTCAGGGAGTCCCAGTCTGAGGGAGACACGGCCTGTCCTCAGGGAGCCCCAGTCTGAGGAGACACGGCCTGTCCTCAGGGAGCCCAGTCTGAGGGAGACACGGCCTGTCCTCAGGGAGCCCCAGTCTGAGGGAGACACGGCCTGTCCTCAGGGAGCCCCAACCTGAGGAGACACGGCCTGTCCTCAGGTATACCAGTCTAACAGGGTGAACATAGCTGGGCCCTGGGGACCTTTGTTTGGTGAGAAGAGGTCTCCTTCAGTCCCGGTCAAGGCTCTCGCCTCACTCACCACAGGCACTTCTATGTCTTTACACTGGATTTCTGTAAACACAGGTGGGAAATACCAGGCACTGAAACACTTTTAATCACCTCTTTTATTGTCTTTCTCTGGGTGACTCAGCCATAGGAAAATCACAGCTCTTGACTGAGCCCCGGATGCAAATCGAAAGGGACAGGACAGTGGGAGGGAGGCAGTTATTGCTAGGCTGGGCTACTTCGGGGCCTGCAGTTACCATGTGCTGTGGCTCATGCAGGACCCCAACCTAGGACCTCTTTCCCTCCCCGTTTCTGTGCCACATTCTACACTGGTCAGCCATAGCTCACCACTTCAGAGCTGTCCACCCATTCTGTCTGACCTTCTCTGAGTACTCGCTGCTACCTCCCTCCTTTGTGATATTTTGGAGCTGTTTTTTATAGAGACTTTTTGTTTTGTGTCAAGGCAGGGTCTCACTCTAGCCAGGCCAACCTGGCACTCACTGCGTAGTCCCAGGCTGGCCTTGAACTCAGGGATCCTCCTAACTCTGCCTCTCAAGTGCTGGTACCAAGATGCTTGTGGTTGTTTTATTACTTTTGTTTCTACCTGGACCCTGAAGCTTCAGAATGGGTGTTACCTGCAGTAGAATGCACCTGGCTCTTAAGAAAACAGGACAGGGGATAGGCATGGTGGCACAGGCCTTTAATCCCAGCAATGAGGATCCCAGCACGGAGGGAGGCTGAGGTGGGAGGATCACTGTGAGTTTGAGACCAGCCTGAGACTACAGAGTGAATTCCGGATCAGCCTGGGGTACAGTGAGACCCCACTTTCAAAAACAAAACAGAATAGAACAAAGAAAATCAACAACGAAAAGGAAGGGAGGGAGGAGAGGCACCAAAACCCAAATTTCCAGGATTGGCAGAACCAGAAGGTAGGAGGATAGCATACTGGTGGGGTGGCGGAGGGGGCCCCCACCCCCATGCCATTCCCCAGGAGTACGAAAGCAGTACATCTCTGCAAGACGCTAGTGGCAGCTGGGCGTGGTGGCGCACGCCTTTAATCCTGGCTCAGAGGTAGGAGAATCATCACAAGTTCGAGGCCACCCTGAGACTACATAGTGAATTCCAGGTCAGCCTGAGCTAGAGTGAGACCCTACCTCAAAAAAAAAAAAAAAAAAAAAAAAAAAGGCCTTGGAAACAAGCTGGTCAGGAGCAATCCCGGCTGTCCCCCTCCCTTTGCCTGACCCTCCACCCTTGCCCCTGGACCTTGTGCTCTGGGCCAGGCTGAAGCCCAGAGGGAGAGGAGACACGCTGTTCTGTACTTCTCCTGTGGGGTGGGACGGGGTAGGGCAGGCATGGCACTGACTGACAGGATCCACCCAGGATGGCCACATTTCATCACCAGAAAACCTGGCCAGAGCTGGCAGCCTCTGCAGCCCAGAGGAAGCTGTGCTTCGCCACCCTAGACTACCTGGCTACCCATCCTAGCTCTTGCGTAAGCTCCCAGGACGCTCCAGGCCAGGCCTGCAGGGGTGAACGTGACTCTCCTGGAAGGGGCAGCCCTGGGCTCGCTTGAGGCTGGTGTCCAGGCATGGGACACCCCAGAAGGAACCAGCTCTTTCCCTTTGCCTTTGGACTGAAGAGATGGCTTACTGGTTAAGGCACTTGTCTGCAGTGTCAAAGGACCCAGGTTCAATTCCCCTGTACCCATGTGAAGCCAGATACATGAGGTGGAGCATACGTTTGGAATTTGTTTACATTGCTAGAGGCCCTAGTGTACCCATTGTCTCAGGGTATGTGTGTGTGTGTGTCTAATATATAAATAAAATATTCTTTTTAAAAATATCACTACTGCCGGGCGTGGTGGCGCACGCCTTTAATCCCAGCACTCGGGAAGCAGAGGTAGGAGGATCGCCGTGAGTTCGAGGCCACCCTGAGACTCCATAGTGAATTCCAGGTCAGCCTGAACTAGAGTGAGACCCTACCTCGAAAAACCAAAAAAAAAAAAAAAAAAAAAAAAAATCACTACTGGTTACTCTACCTGGTCACTACACTTCTTGGAACCCAAGAGGTCATGACTGTTATTGCCCCTGGTTTATAGGATAAATACATCAGGGCCCGACAGGGCAATGGCTTGCCTACGTGTCCCAGCCAGCAGCTGGGATGACCCCATTCCAAATCCTTGCCACCTAAGACCCAGCTGCTGTTGCACTCCTTAGCCCTCCAAGGGTCAAAGGCTGGGCATGGGAACAGGACCATCTTGACAAATTATGCCATGGCTGCAAGGGTCTGGGGTTAGGGGCAGAACCGTCTGTTTGGCCGTCATCAGAGTTTCTGCAGAATCATCCTTTGGCCTGGTCACCTGACACAAAAGGGTTGGGAGGGTCTGGAACAATTGCTCAGCGGTTAAAGACACTTACTTACAAAGCCTGCCGGCCCAGGTTCGGTTTCCAAGCCACCTGTGGAAGCTGGGTGCAAAAAGGGGCACAAGCGTCTGGCATTCGTTTTGCAGTGTCAAGGGGCCCTGGTGTGCCAAACACACAGGCACTCGTGTGCACAGATGGACACGCCCATGTGCCTGTGCAAACAGGTATTTAAAAAAATGGCAGAAGCGGCCACTGAACAACAGGGGAGCTTCCGTCGGGTGTCAGCCTGGAGGAGGCGCTGGCGAGAAGATGACAGTTGGGGCTGGAGAAATGGCTCAACGGTTAAGGCACTTGCCTGCAAAGCCTAAAAACCTGGGTTTGAGTCTCCAGTTCCCATGTAAAGCCACATACACAAAGTGACCCATGCATCTGGAGTTTGCTTGCAGAGGCTCTGCCCTGCCCATTCTATCAGTCTTTCTCTCTCTCTCTCTCTCTCTCTTTGCAAATAAATAAATAAATAAAAAGATGAGATCTGGTTCTGGGCAAGGCACTTGGAAGTGGTAACAGCCTTTCAAAAGGGTGCCCAAGACTTCCTGCTGGATCTGGCCTGTGGGATAATATCCTTAGAGGCTACGATTCAGGCCCCTACCGAGTTTCCAGGATGGCAGGCAGGTAGGTTAGTGCGATGGAAGACAAGAGTCCAGATGGCAGGTCGCCCATGGAAGCTGAATTGGTATTTCCAGAACAATCTTGGAGGTCTGGAGGCCCTACTTCATGCCAGGCCCTGGGGACCCAAAGAGACAATGAGGGGTCCGAGCCCCAGAGGAAAACTGGTAGGTGGAGCAAGACCAACTTCAGGAGTGACTGTGGGACTCAGAGGCTGTCCAGTCCCCAGAGTCCAGAAAAGGCTACAGGGAAGAGACTTACCTACACCCAGCTTTGAAAGGCAAACTTGACCGTAGGGCTTCTTGCCCACAAGATAAGAATAAAACTCTGATAAGATAATGAAGGGGAAAGTGTGTTGTCACATGATTTAAAAAAAAATAAAAATTGGGACCTCGCACTCAGGAGACTGAGGAAGGGGGATCACAAGTTCAAAGCCAACATGGGCTACCTATCTAGGTCTTGTCTAAAAAGAAAAAAAAGCCAAGTGTGGTAGCACACACCTTTAATCCCAGGAGGCAAGGGAGGAGGATCCCTGTGAGTTCAAGGCCAGCCTGGGACTACATAGTGAATTTCAGGTCAGCCTGGGCTAGAGTGAGACCCTACCTCAAAAGAACAAGGAGGAGGAGGAGGAGAAGAAGGAAGAGAAGGAGAAGAAAAAGAAGAGGAAGAGGAAGAGAGGAGGAGGAGGAGAAGGAAGAGAAGGAGAAGTTGGTAATGAGAAAGGACAATTTGGAACTATGTAAAGGTTTGGGGAAGCTGGAGAGATGGCTCACTGGTTAAGGTACTTGCCTACAAAGCCCAAGGACCTGTGTTCGATTCCCCAGTACCCACGTAAAGCCAGATGCACTGTGGTGCATGTGTTTGGAGTCCATTTGTATTGACTAGAAGCCCTGGCATATCCATTGTCTTCTCTTTCATCTTCCTCTTTTGCTCTCACTCACTAAAGAAATGTTTGGGGCCAGGACAGACATTAAAGAACTTTGGCAATGGAGAACAAAGAGATTTGTCTGGAGGCAGGAAGAGCACCCAGGAGAGAGCTGAGTGCCAAACCCGAGCGTGTTCAGATTGTCACTTCCTCTTCCTGTGTTGAGGCAGGCCCTCGCGTAGTTAGACTGCAGAGGTCTGTCCCATGGGACCCTCTGAGCCTTCAGTGCTCTGACAGCAGCCTTGTGGGCCAGATGGGAACCCATCTTCTGGCTTCTTCCCTGCATTGAAGGAGAGGGAAAAATAAACTGATCTGACATGGTCTTGTGCCTCCTGGGCTCCAACACAGACAAGCAGGTAAGGAGCGTTGGTGTCCCTCTGGCTCTTGCTTGTTGGGCTTATTTATTTATTTATAATGAGAGAAGAGGGAGAGAGACAGTGGGTGCACCAGGGCCTCTAGCCACTGCAAACAAACCCTAGATGCATGCACCACATTGTGCACCTGGTTTTACGTGGGTCCTGGGGAATCGAACACGGGTCCTTGGGTTTTGCAGGGAAGTGCCTTAACCGCTGAGCCATCTCTCCAGCCCCATGCTCAGCTTTCCCTTGGGTTTGGGGGATCTGAACTCAGGTCCTCATGCGTGTGCACTAAGAAGTTTACACACTGAGCCATGCTGCACAGCCCCTGAACTTTTCTCTTTCAGTTTTCATTGACCTCTGCTGGCTTTATCCTTCCCCTTCCTCCATCCACCTGCCAAGTCAAGCCACAGAAACAAAGCCAGAGAAAACAGACTGATGAAATGGAGACAAGAGAAATTTAAACACACCTTATTTTATTCCCCGAGTGAGCCAACTATGGCTAACACTTTGTGTCCTCCCAAGTTCTCGGCACTGCCTGGGCAAAGACGTCACCCACAGCTCCCCATCTCCTAGGATCACCCTGTCTTAAATTCACAGTCTTGGGCTGGGGATGTGGCTCAGTGAGTACAGTGACCGCTTAGCAGGTTTGAAGCTCTCAGATCAAGGCCCAGGGCCTGTAATGCCAGCACTGGGGAGGCAGAGGCAGGAGGATAAGGATTTCAAGATCAGGAGCTGGAGAGGTGACTTAGTAGATACAGAGCTTGCCTGCATAAACCTAAGGACCCAGGTTCAATTCCCCAGTACCCACATAAGCCCGATGCACAAGGTGGTGCCTACATCTGGAGTTTGTTTGCCTTGGCTAGAGGCCCTGGCATACCCGCTCTCCCCCGCCCCCATAAATGAATAAATAAATGAAAATTTTAAAAAAGAATTTCTCAGCTACATGCTGAATTCAAGGCCAGTCTGAACTACAAGAGATTCTGAAGAGCTCTCTTTTTCTCAATCTTCCAAGTGCACCCAGGCTCAACTCTTTACAGGTTTGGGCCCTTTAGGGTATAGCCTGGCTGGAACCAAACTCCAGCTCTATGTGAACAAGCAGCTCCCAGCATGCCTGCAGGCGCTGCCCGGGCCGGCTCCAGGCCTGGATCAGGCGCCCCCTATGCGCTTCACTCTATCCCTGGCTGTCTCCCAAGGAGCTGGCCAGCTTCCTGCTGGGCGCTGCAGACACAGAGGCGAAGTCCTCAACCAGAGCCACCATCTCAAAATGAGCCAGAAGGAACAGCCTCGGTCCTGCACCTTGTCCACTCAAGGCCGTTCAGGCAGTCCCCAGAAAGCCAGCCCCATGACACTGACACCATCCACTGACTCCACTTCTTTGTTTTTTTCCCCAAGGTAGGATCTCACTCTAGCCCAGGCTGACCTGGAATTCACTATGCAGTCTCCAGCTGCCCTCAAACTCACAGCCTTCCTGAGTGCTGAGATATAAGGTGTGAGCCATTACACCTAGCTCCACATTGTTTTTAAATTTTATTTATTTATTTACTTATTTTAGTTTTTTTAAATTTTATTTATTTATTTGCAATCAGAGAGAGACAGAGATAGAAGAGAGAGAGAGAAAGAGAGAGAATGGACACGCCAGGGCCTCCAGCCACTGCAAATGAACTCCAGATGCATGTGCTCCTTGTGCATCTGGCTCATGTGGGTCCTGGGGAATCGAACCTGGGTCCTTTGGCTTTGCAGGCAAATGCCTTAACCACTAAGCCATTTCTCCAGCCCCACAGTTTTAAAGTCTCATTTCTTTTTTTTTTATTTAGTCTTATTTATTATTTATTTATTTATTTATTTATTTATTTATTTATTTATTTATTTGAGAGAGGGGAGAAACAGAGAGGGAGAATGAGAATGGGCATGCCAGGGCCTCTAGCCACTGCTAGCGAACTCCAGATGCATGTATGACTTGGTGCATCTGGCTTACATGGGTACTGGGAAACCTGGGTCCTTAGACTTCACAGGCAAGTGCTTTAACCACTAAGCCCTCTATCCAGCCCCTGACTCCACATTTTGAAAGGTTGCCATTCAGAAACTGAGGATGGGGACTGTTTTAATAGCTGCTGCCTATAAGGAGGCTGAGAACTTGAAGAGTTCAAGGTCAGCTTGGGCAACATAGACACACCCTCTTCTATAAATAAACAAATATATCATAGCTGTCATTCATTCAAGGCCAGGCTCACACATGCTTCATGGGATTGTTCTTTTAGTCTTCACAGGCACATCCCAGAACATTCCTAGATCCTGTTGACAGATGGAGAAATTTGGCTTGGAGGTATATGCTTTACTTCCCTAAGGATTCTTGGTAAGAGAACTCAAAATCATTGACACTTCTGTCTCCTGGACCACTTCTGTGATGCTCAGTAAAAAAATAATTTATGGGGACTGGAGTGATGGTTTAGTGGTTAAGGCACTTGCCTGCGAAGCCTTAGGACCCAGGTTCGATTCCCCAGAACCTACATAAACCAGATGCACAAGGTGTCACATGTGTCTGGAGTTCATTTGCCATGGCTAGAGGCCCTGGCATGCTCATTCTCTCTCTATCTCTATCTGCCTCTCTCCTCTCTCAAAAAATAAGTAAATGGTTAATTAAATAAAGTATTTTTTTTACAAAAGAAAATGTTTGACATATACACAATGGAAGTTCGTACATCTGTAAGAGAAAGATGAAATTATGAATGCTTGTAGGAAAATACATGGAACCAAAGAGCACTGATAAATGAAATAAGCCAGACTTGGATAAATATCTCATGTTTTCTCTCACTTGTGGAACTTAGAGTTTAACTTTTATATATACGAATATGTATATGGGATAAGGTCATTAAACTAGAAAAAGGACTGTGAGGGGGGGAAGAGGTATTAAGGGTAGATTGGGGGAAGGAGATGGGGCTCAGCAGGTGAGAGCAATTTCTGCTCAAGCACTAGGGCCCCAGGGAGACAGTCATATCCCTAGTTCCAGCCCCAGGACCTGAACAAACAGCTGAGCACGACCACACACATCTGTAACCCCAGTTCTGTGAAGAGCAGAGACCTCACCAGGCGTGGTGGCTCAAGCCTTTAATCCCAGCACTCCGGAGGCTGAGGTAGGAGGATCACTATGAGTTCAAGGCCACCATGAGACTACAAAGCAAAACAAAACAAAACAAAAAAGAGCAAAAGCTGGGCATGGTGGAACACACCTTTAATCCAGCACTCAGGAGGCAAACAGGCAGAGAGGCAGAGGTAGGAGGACCGCTGTGAGTTCAAGGCCACCCTGAAACTACATAGTGAATTCCAGGTTAGTCTGGGCTAGAGCAAGACCCTACCTTGAAAAACCAAAAACAAAAAACAAAAAACAAAAAAGAGCAGAGACCAGGGAATTACTGGGGCTTGTGAAAAGAGCAAGCTCCAGAATCAACTGTCTCAAGTAAACACACAGATAAGGAATGGCGGGGGAGGATGTCTTACATCCTCCTTTGGTTTCTGCACACGTGTGCATGGGCACACATGCATGTGCACACACACACACACACACACACACACACACACACACACATGCGTATGTCACCCAACACAAGCCTGCCAGAAAAGGGGGGAGAAGAGGGAAACAGAATGTATATGACTGACAGAAAAGGTGGGGTACACTAGAAGGTGGGGTACTGCAGGGAAAAAGGGATCAGCAGGGCAGGGGCAGGGAGGAAGGGAGGGAAGTGGAGAAAAAGAACAAAAAGGGCTGGAGAGATGGTTTACTACTTAAAGCGCTTGCCTGCAAAGCCAAAGGACCCAGGTTCGATTCCCCGGTACTCATATAAAGCCAGATGCACAAGGTAGTACTTGTGTCTGGAGTTCGTTTGCAATGGCTAAATGCCCTGGCATGCCCATTCTCTCTTTCTCTCTCTCTCTCTCTCTCTCCTTCTTTCTGTCTCTCAAATAAATAAATAATTTAAAAAAACAAACCTTCAGATTTATCATGTCCTTCAAAGGTGCCGTGGGAACCTCAGTGTGGGAACATCATGGTAGGCCAACATATCCAGACCCCAGACCCCTACCAGGCATTCAGTCATCACGGGATCACTGTCCTGATGAGTGGTCATATACTGCCAATTTCTTGAGCACCTAGCTTGGGACAGAGCCTCAAATCAGGCCAGGCTTGGGCACCCTAGGATCCCCAAACTACCAGGGGTGTGGATGTCTTTGCCATCTGGGTGCATTCCTTTGTTAACAGCCTTAGGTCAGGTTCTCTGGGAAGCCAATGACTAGGTGAGGGTGGCTTGGGAAAGGCTCACCAGAAAGGGAGGGAATGGTAGGCCCCTGAAAGAAACGGACAGAAACAAGGCCCATGGAGGGCATGAGACTGTGCCACAGATCCCTCAAGCCTGTGCCTGCCAGCCAGGGAACTCCCAGGAAAAGACTGTCCATTAAGGAACTCTGAGTGGGCAAGGAACTGGTGCCAAAACTGTGGTCCTAGTGCCTAGTCCCGGGCCGTGCCACCCTAGGAATAGCTTGGCTCCGAGAACAGCATTAGAGCCAGGCCAGTGAGGCACCGAGGACACAGCAGAGAAGGAGGCGCATGAATGCCCTTGAGGAGGCACTACCTTAGATTCCATACCCTGGGGCCCCGATCTCCTTCTCCTACCCTAGCCTAAGACCCTGAAGATAATCCACAGTCCTCACTCCCAGTCAGCCTTGTGAAGAGACTCATACTGTCCTGTCCCAGAGTCTGCCACCTGTGTGTTCAGGCTCAAGGTGACAGGGGAGGGATCTGCCCCTCGGTGCTCCCTCTGCAGCCCCCCCCCCCCCATGAGGAAACACAGGTTGGGGCGAGGGTCATGACAGGCTGCGTAGAGCAGACCAAATATTCTGTATGGCCTTGTCGGGCAGCAAATGTGTGGCTCACATCCTCATGCAGAATCAAGGGCTTCCCAAAGGATGGAGAAGACCTTTAAAGAAGCTGCAGATGGGCTGGAGAGCTGGCCGAGTGGTTAAGGCACTTGCCTGCAAAGCTAAGGACCCGGGTTCAATGGCCCAGGACCCACATAAAGCCAGATACGCAAGGTGGCACATGCATCTGGAGTCCGCTTGCAGTGGCAGGAGGCCCTGGTTCACCTATCTGTCTCTCTCTCTCTATCTGCCTCTTTCTCTCTCAAATAAATAAATTTTTAAAAATATAATTTAAAAAGAAGAAGAAGAAACTGCAGGCAATGAAAGAGGGTCTGTGGGACTAGGCGTGGAGCCCCGTGACGGGGAGTTTGCCTCAGCCTGAGCATAGCTCTGGGTTCCATTCACAGTACCACGGTGTGGTAGTTTGAATGGATGTCCCCCAATAGGTTCAGGAGTTCATTAAAGCTTGTAATTTAGAGATAGAGCTCTGGTTGGGAGGAGGTGTCACTGTGGGTGGGTCCTAGAGTCCAGCCCTAAGCTGTGTTTGAGGGGTGCATCTGGAATTCCAGCCTAACGGTATGCAGAGTGCTGGAGCTCTGCCCGGGGTCCTGGAGTGCGCTTGCTCGTGGTGCCGACGGTGCTGTCTCTCGGCGTGGACCTGGGAAAGGGGGCCGGCTTCCTCTGCCATGAAGGAGCTCCCCCTGGATCTGGAAGTTTCAATAAGTCCTGTTTCTCCTGCAGACTGTGCCTGGTTTGAAGGTTCACTCCAGCCACGTGGAGCTGATGACTACATGCAGGAAGCAAAGGAGAGAGGTTAGGGGTGCTGTGGCAGGCGCTCATTCCAAGTGTGAGAAAGGGAAAGTGAGTCAGGGTGGCCAAACCGAGTCTGGCCACACACGGATGACTGGGGAGCAGGGGACAGTGATGTAAGCTCATGCAATCCCAGGCTGGGTGACTGGGCTCTGGGCCAGCAAGGAAAACTTTCTGCTTCCTTGAGAACGAGCGAGTGTGAGAGAAAATTAACCGTGAAGAACGCCTGACGACCAGGAGCCAGGGCGAGGAGAGGGAAGCGGATTGAGAGTTGGGAAGTCCAGGGCAGCCACCTAACCTGTCAGTCAACACCCAACCATTACGCAAGGTACCACATGCAAGGTACTCGGCTGGGTAAGAAGTAGAGAGGCATTTGGAAGCTCTCTCTGTAAAGTCCTCTGGACTCTTCCTCCCCAGCTGAGTCCCTTGCCTGGGATCTGGAGGCCGTGTTGGCCCTTTACAGAACATCAGCCTTTGATTTTTTTTTTTTTTTGGGGGGGGGGTTTTCGAGGTAGGGTCTCACTCTAGTTCAGGCTGACCTGGAATTCACTATGTCGTCTCAGGGTGGCCTCGAACTCATGGCAATCCTCTTACCTCTGCCTCCCAAGTGCTGGGATTAAAGGCGTGCGCCACCACGCCCGGCTTTATTTTTCTTTATATATTTGCAAGCAGAGAGAGAATGAGAGCGTCAGAGAGAAAAACAGAGAGAGAGAGAATGGATGTGCCAGGGTCCTCCAGCCACTGCAAATGAACTCCAAACACATGTTCCACCTCGTGCATGTGGCTTATGTGGGTCCTGGGGAATCGAACCTGGGTCCCTTGGCTTTGCAGGCAAGCACCTAACCGCTAAGCCATCTCTCCAACCCGGTTTTGGTTGTTGAGCTAAGTTCTCACGTAGCACAAGCTGGCCTCAAATCCCCTATATAGACAAGGATGACCTTAAACTTCTCATCCTCCTGGCTCCACCTCCTAAGCGCTGATCTTACAGGCCCAGCCCACTGCACCTAGTTTATGAGGTACCAGGGGATCAAACCCAGGGCTATATCATGCTAGGCAAGCACTCTGCCAAGGAAGTCCCAGCCCCAGCTCCAGAACTTCAGCCTTGTGTTTCCTTGTCTGGTTTTGTGTCTTATTTTGTGCGGATGGAACCCGCAGTGTCAAAGACGGTAGGCGGGGATCCTCGGTTCCTAGGCTACGTCCCAAGCGCTGCGACACAAATGTCACACTCTAGGGAGGAGAACGCCACTCCTCAGGGCACTCTGCCCTTTCCCACCTCTGAGGCTTTGCGTCCCTCTGCAATGCCCATGCCAGTCTCCTAGCTCCTGGCTGCCCTCCAAGACAACCTTCTGCTGCCATCTCCCAGCTCACGTCAGATACTTGCTTCCTTCTCTGGGCTTCAGCAAGTGGCGCGGGCGTATTCCTCCCACTGGCATGCCTGGCACACATCATGTGATGTGATAGCCGGTCATCCGTGCCACAGCGTTCTCCTGTGATGGTACGCTCCATGACAGCAGAGGTCAACTTTCCTGCATCTCACACCCTGAAGATGCCAGAGCAGGTCTTGGCTTCAGAAGGTGTGCTGGTTGCTGTCGCATGAAACAGGAGACTTTAAATACATATATATGTAATTTATTTATGTAAGAGAGAAAGATGCCGGGCGTGGCGGCTCACGCCTTTCATCCCAGCACTCAGGAGGCAGAGATAGGAGGATCGCTGTGAGTTCAAGGCCACCCTGAGTCTACATAGTGAATTTCAGGTCAGCCTGAGCTAGAGTGAGACCCTACCTTGGGAAAAAAAAGAGAGAGAGAGAGAGAGAGAATAGGTGCACCAGGGCCTCCAGCCACTGCAAACAAATTCCAGATGCGTGCACCACTTTGTGCATCTGGCTTTATGTGGGTACTGGGGAACTGAATCGGGGTCCTTAGGCTTTGCAGGCAAGCTCCTTAACCTTTGAGCCATCTCTCCAGCCGTAAACAGGAGGCCTTTGACTCCAAGCCACTCTGTTCATTACCTAGGCCCAGCTCAGGCCAAGTGAAAGGCTGGCTGTCCAGCCATTCCTCTCTACCTTGATGCCACACCCATCTTCGTTTTCTTTTTATTTATTTATTTGTTTATTTTCTGGAGAGACGGAGAGGGAGAATGGGTGCACCAGGGCTTCTAGCCATTGCAAACGAACTCCAGACGCATGGGCTACCTTGTGCATCTGGCTTACATGTGTCCTGGGGAATTGAACCTGGGTCCTTAGGCTTCACAGGCAAGTGACTTAACCGCTGAACCATCTCTCCAGCCCCCATCTTTGTTTTCTATGTCCTCAAAACCAGAATGTCCTAAGGAGGAAGCTACTACTATTGTTTGGCAAAGTGGCTATGTTGTGCCCATCAAATGGCCCCCTGAATGTTTAAGTTTATGCCCATATTTTAGTGCTGCTCTCACCTTTGGTCATAAAAGCTTCTTTTTGCAGATGGCAGTGTCCACTGGAGAGACTCAAGGCTCATCGAAGTGCTGAGGATAAGTGACTGCTGGGTGCTCAGCACTAACTGAGACATCGTCACGCCCCACTCCAAGGCACAGGGAACAAGGCACATTGTGGAAGAGGTGGTGGGAAGAATAGTAAGAGCCAGAGGAAGGGGATGAGTGCTTTGGAATATTGTCTCCAGACATGACGTGGGTGTTGCGTTCATGACCTCACAGCTGCCGTCGATGCACAAGATCTGCACAATATTGGGCCCGTCGACACGTCATGGATGATGGAGGAGGGCAAAACAAAACAAAAAGACATCCAAGGGGCTGAAGAGATGGCTCGTCAGTTAGAGTGCTTGCTTGCAGAGCCGATGGCCTTGGTTCAATTCCCCAGTACCCACGTAAAGCCAGATGCACAAAGTGATGCATATGTCTGGAGTTCATGTGCAGTGGCAAGAGGCCCTGGTGTCTCCATATTCATATTCTCTCTCTCTCTCTTTCTCTCTGTCTCCTTCCAAACAGATAAAAAGACTTTTTTTGTAAAAAGACATCACAGTAGAAGAGGGACTTGTTGGAAAGAAGAAAGGGTTACCTGGAAGGGGATGGGAGGCGAGAGAAGGTAAGGGAATTGTGATCAAAGGACATTATGTACATATCTGAAAAGTATCAATAAAACAAAGACAAAATAGCTGGACGCAGGCTGGAGAGATGGCTTAGTGGTTAAGGCGCTTGCCTGCGATGGACCCATGTTCTACTCTCCAGATCCCACTCAAGCCAGATGCACAAAGGTGAGGCAAGCACAAGGTCACACATGCCCACTAGGTGGTGCAAGCATCTGGGGTTTGATAGCAGTGGCTGAGGCCCTGACGCACCAATTCTCTCTCTCTCTCTCTCTAAAAAAATTTTTTTTTAAAAATAGCTAGATGTGGTGGTGCACACCTTTAATCCCAGCACTCGGGAGACAGAGGTAGGAGGATCAGCCCAGCCTGGGACTAGGGACTAGAATTCTAGATCAGCCTGGGCTAAAGTGAGTAAGACCCTACATCGAAAAGAAAAGAACGAGTTTCCTGTAAGTCTCAGACAAACCTTCAAGGCTGAGCCCAGCAGGGACTGAAGTGGTCACGCCTGGCTCGCCTGGCTTGCCCCCTCATTGTGCTTTCCCCCTCCAAAGGTAAGCACCCCAGCCTCTAAGGCTATAGACTAATCACTGTGGTGATGAAACTTTATGTAAACAGAGTACCATCATATGCCCAGTAGAGAAACTACTGCTTTCATTCAAAGTGTTATATTTTTTTCCCCCGAGGTAGGGTCTCTTTCTATAGTCCTAGGCTGGCCTTGAACTCACAGTGACCCTCCTACCTCTTGCCTTCCAAGGGCTGAGATTTAAGACATGCTTTTTTTTTTTTTCAAATATTTATTTATTTAATTTTTTTGTTCATTTTTATTTATTTATTTGAAAGCGACAGACAGAGAGAGAAAGAGGCAGATAGAGAGAGAGAGAGAATGGGAGCGCCAGGGCCTCCTGCCACTGCAAACGAACTCCAGATGCGTGCACCCCCTTGTGCAACTGGCTGATGTGGGTCCTGGGGAATCAAACTGGGGTCCTTAGGCTTCACAGGCAAGCGCTTAACTGCTAAGCCATCTCTCCAGCCCTTATTTATTTATTTATTTATTTATTTATTTATTTATTTATGAGATGGAGGTGCAAAGAGAGAGAGAAAGAATGGGTGCACCAGGGCCTCCAGCCACTTCAAAAGAACTCCCGAGGCATAAGCCACCTTGTGCATCTGGCTTTATGTGGATACTGGGGGATTGAAACCGAGTGACCAGGCTTTACAGGCAAGTGCCTTAACCACTGAGCCATCTTTCTAGCCCTAAAGACATGGTTTTGAGGTAATTTCTTTTTTCTTTTTTCTTTTTCTTTTTTTTTTTTTTTTTTTTTTTTTTTTTTTGGTTTTTCGAGGTAGGGTCTCACTCTAGCCCAGGCTGACCTGGAATTCACTGTGGAGTCTCAGGGTGGCCTCAAACTCACGGCAATCCTCCTACCTCTGCCTCCCAAGTGCTGGGATTAAAGGCGTGCGCCACCACGCCCGGACGGTAATTTCATATTGTTGTGCACAGCAGTTTCTCTTTTCTCTCTCTCTCTCTCTTTTGGTGGGGGTTGATTATTTGTTTGCTTTTGAGATGGCAATTCACGGCATAGCCCGGGCTGTCCCGGAATTTGAAGTCCTCCGGCTTCAGACTCCAGAGAGCCGAGATCACTGGCCCGCACACCCACCCACAGCTGGCTACAGCTTTCTTCTCAAGGCTGCATAATATCTCATGTGCAATGTAACTCACTCTCCCATGCTCAGGTAGTGTGTGGAGCGCTCCTGGTGTCCAGCTACTGCACTTGGACCCTCGTGAGAATTTGGAACAACCTTGTGGTGAGCCACATGCATTCCTCGTGGATGAGACCTAGGCAAGGAATTACCCGGCCCCTGGGCATCCAAGCGTTCACCTTCAAAGACATTGTCAGGCAGTTTGCACAAATGGCTTCACTCCATGTTTTGCTGTTGTTTTGTTTTGTATTTTTCAAGGCAGGGTCTCCCTCTAGCCCAGGCTGACCTGGAATTCACTATGTAGTCTCAGGGTGGCCTCGAACTCACATTGATCTTCCTATTTCTACCTCCTGAGTACTGGGATTAAAGGCATGTGCCACCATACCTGGCCCATTTTTTTAAAAAAAAATATATTTTTAATGAAAGAGAAAGCTTGAGTGCGCATGAACATCCATGGCCCCCACTGCACACATGGGCCGAGGGTGACTGGCAATAGTGTGGGGGGGAGAGGCAGGGGGGACTTGAGAGTTCAAGGCCTGAGCTGGGGCAGGCAATAAATTTTCATTCTGTGATCTTTATGCCCTTGGCATTTAAGCATTTTAAAACACAACCAAGTGGCATTGGTTTTCAGTTACAAAAAAAAAAAAAAAAAAATGGAATGAAAGCCTTGGATTTTTCAGGTGCCTTCTTGGGTGGTTTTGTTCTATTTCCATGAAACCTCTGACTCCTAAGAGAAACACACTCCACTTGGCCCTCACCCTTGCTTTTGTTTGTTTGGTTGGTTGTTGATTATTTGGGTGTTTTTTTTGAGTCAGGGTCTTACTCTAGCTCAAGCTGACCTAGAACTCATTCTGCAGACAAAGTGACCCACCTACTTCAGCCTCCCGAGTGGGGCGATTCAAGGCATGAACCACCATGGCTGCCTTGCTTGACGTGTGTGTGTGTGTGTGCGCGGTTGTGCATGGGCCAATGGAGGTCAGAGGACAACATCTGGTTCAGCCCTCCCCTTCCATCTTTGAGGCAGGGTGTCCCATTGTCCACTGCTGGTTTGCATCCAGCTAGCTGCCCCGCCAGCTTCGGGTGGATTCTTCTGTCTCACCCTTTTGGCATGGCTGGGTACCTTTCGGAGCACCCAGCTTTTTCCATGGGTGCTGGGTCCCGAACTCAGGTACTTATGCTTGCACTTTGTCCAATGAGCCACCTCCCAAGCCCCACGCTTAACTTTTTTTTTTTTTTTTTTGGCTTTTTGAGGTAAGGTCTCACTGTAAGCCAGGCTGACCTGAAATACCTGAAATACACTCTCTAGTCTCTCGGAGTAGCCTCGAACTCATGGTGATCCTCCTACCTCTGCCTCCCAAGTGCTGGGGTTAAAGGTGTGCACGACCGTGCCTGGCCCTACTCTTAAATTTTTTTTTTTTTTTTTTTTTTTTTTTTTTTTTAGAGACAGAGAAAGGGAGAGAGAGAATGGGCGTGCCAGGGCCTCCAGCCACTGCAAACGAACTCCAGATGCATGTGCCACCATGTGCATCCGGCTTACGTGGGACCTGGAGAATCGAACCTGGGTCCTTAGGCTTCGCAGGCATGTGCCTTAACCGCTAAGCCGTCTTTCCAGCCCCTTACTCTTAACTTTTATACAAATGTCCAAATGCTAACAGTTGCGGGGTGGGGTGAGGGTAGAGAGTTCCTGTGGGGTTGAGGGATTCCAGCATGCCTTAGGGAAGGCAAAACAGCAAAGGCCAAGAAGTAAACATAAGCTAACCACATCCATAAATTCCAACCAGACTTAGAACCAAGGTGTGGCACCAACTGCCTGCAGACAATCTGGAAAGACTGGCTGGTTAAGAAGAGCCGGAAGCCAGGGGTGACAGAGGACAAGGAAGAAGGGGAGGCAGCTGATGAGTGTTCATGGGCCGGGGATGTCGATCCCTTTCTCCTTCCCTTCCAGAACTTTCCACCCTTCCCTACCTTGCTCCTCCACACCCTACCTTCACACTAAGAATAATGGGCAGTTCTAACCCAAGGATACCCCCTACCACCTACTTACTCAGTTTGGGGGAGCCTACATCTAGGGCATAAGCAGAGACAGACCCTGGCCTACCTCCCCTCCTGTGACTGGGAGTACCACTAACCAGAGCCAACCAGAAGTGGCTGGAGCACTGGCACTGGGGAGCTAGCACCATCTGGGGGCTCTGTCTCCCTGAACTCTCACTTTCAAAACAAAAGCGCCTTAGCCAGGCGTGGTGGCACGCACCTTTAGTCCCAGCACTTGGGAGGCAGAGGTAGGAGGATCACCGTGAGTTCAAGGCTGACCTGAGACTACATAGTGAATTCCAGGTCAACCTGGGCTACAGTGAGACCCTACCTCAGGAAAAAAAAAAAAAAAAAAAAAAGCTTTACATCTGCTGAGGCTGTTACAGATTAAACAAGAGACACTGGGCCCCTCCCTGCCTGTGCCTGCTTGTCAAGGCTTCCTAAACCCCACTCCCACCACCCAAATTAGAGGGTTTGCAACCTTATTGGGGGAGGGATAAACCAAAAGAAGGTGTTTGTTCTTTAAGAGATACAGACATGCCCAGAAGTTGCGGAGATCTTAATACCAAAGTAGACTTAAAACACACGTGCCAAGGCTCAGGGACCATTGCAGAAGAGAGGGCAGAAAGATTGTAAGAGCAGAGACAAAAGAAAAAAAAAAACCCAAGTTATACACTGAACAAAAACAAAAGAGGGTCGGAGAGATGGCTTAGAGGCTAAGGCACTTGCCTGTGAGGCCTAAGGACTCAGGTTTGACTCCCCAGAACCCACATAAGCCAGATGCACAAGGTGGCGCGTACATCTGGAGTTTGTCTGCAATGGCTAGAGGCCCTGTTGTGGCTCATTCTCTCCCTCTAGTAAATAACTAAATAAAAAAAAAATTTTTTTTTTAAATATAAGAGCTTGGGAGCATGCTGCTGGCCTCTGAAGGATGCAGTGCGGCAGCTTGAGTCCCAGAGGATCTCTCTAACTCCAGCTCTCCGGGAACCGGGGATGAAGGCACCGCTCTTCAGGACGGCACAGCTCGCAGAAGGCACTAGAACCCAACATCGGACTCCAGAATGCTGCCGGGCACCAAAGGAGCCTGTCAGAGCACAGGTTCCTCAGCACCAAGAACCCTACTCCCCTCTTTCCTGGCATAGTCTGAAAGGGGTACAACATGCAAGGTACCTGATCTAGTGTGGTGGCACACACCCATGATAAGGATTAGGAGCAGGGTAGCTTTTCATTTTCATTTTTGTATGTTGTCAGTCAGAGACAAAGGCCTGAGAGAACACGAAGGTCCTGGAGAGACTAGAACTCCAGTCTGATTCAGTCTCAGCCAGCACAGCTACAAGCTATAGCCTCCTAAAACCCCCTCAGCAACAGCCTCTCGCCTCTTCTTGAGTTTAGTACATCTGTGGGCCTGCCCTTCCTGAGTCAGCCTCTAAAGTCCACCAATCAATTAGGTCCATTATACATCTGGCAATGAGTATCATTTTGCAAAGAGAGAGAGAGACAATAGGCAAACCAGGGCCTCCTGCCACTGCAAATGAACTCCAGATTCATGTGTCATTTTGTGCATCTGGCTTTACGTGGGTACTAGGGAATCAAACCCAGGACGTTAGGCTCTGCAGGCAAGCTCCTTAACTGTTGAGCCATCTCTCCAGCCCCAAGGCTCATTCTAATTGGATATCCACTTCAAATAATTGGGCCTGAAACACATTTGTAAGCTCTTCCAGCCCGGCCCCTTCACCTCTCTGACTTCCTGTGTCAGAGAGATCTCTCTCTTCCCTCCCCTTTCCAGTAGAATTTCTTCTGTGTTGGACTTTCCTGCTTGTTTTTCCTCCTAATCCTAATTCTTCCTAAATCACATAGTTCGTAATTTCCCCTCCTCTGAGTTTGCATTTTCAGTGCTTCAATAACTTGGACAAGGACCCAGAATTGGAGGTTCATGGGCCTGGGCAGGGGGGTCTCTTGGATCTTTATGGAGATCAAATTCCTCTGAAGACTCCAAACCTGAATCAATAATGCCTTGAAAATACTACTACTACTCCTACTACTACTACTAATAAAAATAATAAGCTGGACGTGGTGGCACATGCCTTTAATCCCAGCACTTGGAAGGCAGAGGTAGGTGGATCATTGTGAGTTCAAGGCCACCCTGAGACTACATAGTGAATTCCAGGTCAGCCTGAGCTAGAGTGAGACCCTAACCTCAAAAAGCCAAAAAAAATAATAATAATTAATATTTTTATTTATTTATTTTCAAAGAGAGAGAAAGAGAACAAGAGAGAACAGGCTCACCAGGGCCTTTAGCCTCTGCAAATGAAGTCCAGATGTGTGTGCCAATATGTACCTCTGGCTTATGTGGATACTGGGGAATTGAACCTGGGTCCCTGGACTTAGGAGGCAAGCATCTTAACCACTGAGCCATTTCTCCAGCCTCAGTTGCTCAAAATTTTAATGACTATTTTTTTAAACCATGAAAGCCTTTCTAATTATAACATAAAATCAAGAAAGCTGGATAAATTCAACTACAAGCAAATATTTTAAAGTTTCTTTCTTTCTTCTTCTTGTGTGTGTTTTTTTTTTTTTTCATTTATTTGGTTTTTCAAAGTAGAGTCTCACTCTTCCCTAGGCTGACCTGGAACTCACTTTGTAGTCCCAAGTTGGCCTAGAACTCATAGCAATTCTACTTCTGCCTCCTGAGTGTTGGGATTAAAGGTGTGCATCACCACCATGCCTGGCAAATAAGACGTAGATTTTTTGGGGGGGGGGGTATTTTGAAGTTTCTACATAATAAAAATTGTCATAAACAAAAACAAACAAACAAACAATTAACTTGGAAAAAATAATTGTGACTAATAGAAAGATGTAGCCAATGTCCCTGATATACAAAGAGTTCCTGTAAATGAGTAACAAAAATGACTACAATTTTCTATAGAAAAAGAAGTAAGGCCAAGTGTGGGATCACATGCCTTGAGCCCCAGCACCTGGGAGGCAGAAGCAAAAGGAGCTCTGTGAGTTTGAGGCCAGCCTGGGGTTACAGAGTGATTTCCAGGTCAACTTGGGCTAAAGTGAGACCCTACCTCGACAAAAGAAAAAAGAAAAAGAGAGCTGGGCAGGGAGGCGTATTCCTGTAATCCCAGCCGCCGGGAGGCAGAGGCAGAAGGAGACCAGCCTGAGACTACAGAGTGAATTCCAGGTCAGCCTGGGCTAGAGAGAGAGAGACCCTAATTTAAAAAAAGAAAGAAAGAAAGAAAGAAAGAAAGAAAGAAAGAAAGAAAAAGAAAAAGAAGTAGGCAAAGGACATGAACAGATAATTCACAGGAAAAAGAAATCCAAAATGACTTGAAGACTTGAAAAACGTACCCAGCTTCACTTGCAGTGAGAGAATTGCATATCGCTAGCCCTGGCACGCCATTTGCCATGGTCAGTACGTGCCGTGGGCAGCACTTGGCTCTTTCTGTCCATCTTGTACCTTGGAACAAACCTGCAGAAGGACAGCTTGGCCACAGTTGCGGAAATGACAAACACCCATTCACCCGGAGCCAGCAAGTCCTGTTTGCTCCTGTTCAGAATCGTTTGCATTTTGAACCCCTTCCCCATATTGGCTACTCAAAAGTGAATTAAGCCAAATTTTACAAACTTTTCTCTAGAGCCACATGAACGCTTGCCAGGAGAGTGGTGACTCTGACAGGGACTGGGCAGATGGCTCAGAGGTTAAGGTGCTTTCCTGCAAAGCCTGATAGCCTGGGTTCAATTCCCCAGTACCAACGTAAAGCCAGATGCACAAAGGGGCACATGTGTCTGGAGTTCATTTGCAGTGGCTGGAAGCCCTGGAGCACCCATTCTCTCTCTCCCTCTCTCTCTCTATCTCTCTCCTTACAAATAAATAAAAATATTTTTAAAATATTTTGTTTATCTATTTGAGAGAATATGGGTATGCCAGGGGCCTCCAGCCACTACAAATGAACTCCAGATGTATGCACCACTTTGTGCATCCAGCTTTACATGGGTACTGGGGAGTTGAACCTGGGTCATTAGGCTTTGCAGGCAAGTGCCTCAACTGCTGAGCTGTCTCTCCAGCCCCTAGAGAAAGATTTCCTGGGTAGATATTCCCTGTATCAATGTATAAAAGCTGAAGATCTCAGGGCTTAGGAAAAGGCTAAGTTGGCAAAATGCTCACTGTACAATGATAAAGGCCTGAGCTAGAGTCCTTAGCACCCATGTCAAATGCTTGGCGTGGCCATACGCTCCTGTTATCCCAGAGCTGGGGAGATGGAGACAGGAGGATCCATGAGGCTTGTGGGTCAGCTTCTGTAGCCAACTTGATGAGCTCTGGGTTCACTGAGAGACCCCATCTCCAAACTAAGGTGGAGAGTAATAGAGAAAAACCCCAGCATTAACCTCTGGCTTCTATACACATGTGTACACATGCTCACATGTACCTGCACACGCATGCACACCCACACACATCTGAACATGCACACACACATGCACACCACACACATACACATGCAAAAAAGTGGCAATACTTGAGATCTCTTTTTAAAAATCTTTTATTTATTTGAGAGAGAGATAGAAAGAGGCATATAGAAAGAGAGAGAATGGGCGTGCCAGGGCCTCCAGCCACTGCAGATGAACTCCAGATGCATGCGCCACCTTGTGCATCTGGCTTACGTGGGTCCTGGGGAATTGAACCTGGGTCCTTAGGCTTTGCAGGCCTTAACAGCTAAGCCCTCTCTCCAGCCCAAGATCTCTTTTAAGCTTTTCAAAACTTTTAGTGTCTGTCAGTCTGTCTGTCATCTAATTAGTACTACTTTACAGATAAGGGCACTGAGGCCCAAAGAAGTTTATATCATTTGTATAAGGCCACACCCAGGTGAATGATCTTCAAGATCTGTCAGTCAGAGGTGGCTGTGTCTGACAGCTCCAGGCTTCCCTTCCTCATCCCCAACCCTTTTGTATTCTGAAGAGAAATCTGGGACTTTTGTGATCAAGGTGTCACAGAAGCTGGCCATGGTGGCCCAGGTCTGTACCTCAAGCACTTGGGAAGCACGGGAAGAAAGATCACAATAGTTGGAGGCCAGTTGGAGACTCACAGAGCCCCAGAAACGTAACGAGATCCTGTCTCAAAACAGAGCAAAAGCCAACGTGGTGGCGCACGCCTTTAATCCCAGCACTCACTCGGGAGGCAGAGGTAGGAGGATTACTGTGAGTTTGAGGCCACCCTGAGACTATGTACTGAATTCCAGGTCAGCCTGGGCTAGAGTGAAACCCTACTTCAAAACACAAACAAACAACAAAAAGCAAAAAGCAAAGAAAAGGCTCAGAATGAGGGGTGGGTGGAGAGCCTGGGAAGGAGCAGCAGTGGGCAGAGCCCCCGGGGGGCTTTGAGGTCTTCGTAGACATTCTGCTCCACAGAGCACACGTGATCATCAGGGCTCACCCATGCCTGACGGGGCTGAGGCTGTGCCACCCCACTTGACCAGCTCTGGTAAATGGTTAAGCGCTGTGGATGGAGGTAGAGAATGGCTCTTTGCGGGGTTGGGATGAAGAGAACATGGTGTGCAGGGACGAGAAGTACAGACAGAGAGAGCCGAAACCTGAGAGGTGGGCGGTCCCCCCACCCCAGCTCTGTCACGCTTCCCGGGTCCGGCTAGCGAGGCCTTGACTCAAGAGCCCTACTCCAAGCCATTCTGAACAAGAGAGAACAGTGAGGGCCTGGAGACATGGCTTGGTGGTTTAAGGCGCTTGCCTGCAAAGGTGAAGGGCCCAGGTTTAATTCCCCAGTACCCGTGTAAGCCAGATGCACAAGGTGGTGCATGCATCCGGAGTTTGTTTGCAGCAGCTGGAGGGCCTGGCCCTCATTCTAGTTCTCATTCTCTCTGTTTCTCTCTCTCTTTCTGCTTGCAAACGGATAAATAAAAAGTATTTTTTAAAACAAAAGACATAACATAGTCGGGCGTGGTGGCGTACACCTTTAATCCCAGCATTTGGGAGGCAGAGGTAGGACGATCGCTGTGAGTTTGAGGCCACCCTGAGACTACATAGTGAATTCCAGGTCGGCCTGAGCTAGAGCGAGACCCTGCCTCAAAAAACAAAAAAAAGAAAAAAAAAGAAAGAAAAAAAAAAAAGACATAACAAACCTGGAGAGATGGCTTAGCAGTTAAGATGCTTGCCTGCAAAGCCTAAGGACCCAGATTTGACTCCCCAGAAACCACATTAGCCAGGCACACAAGGCCATGCTTATGCATAAGGTGGTGCATGTGTCTGGAATTCTATTGCAGTGTAGAGGGCCTGGTGTGCCCATTCTCTCTCATTCTCGCTCTCTCTCTCCTTCATAAAAATAAATGAATAAATAAAGGAGAGCGAGACATCCTGAGTAAGGACCCTCATTACCAACTGCCTGACCCCATCCCTTTTCTTCTGCCAACCCTCCCCTCACCCAACCACCTCCCACCAGGGGCACCCAAAGGCCTCTGTCTTCCCAAGCCACCTCACTCTCTCTTCCTGAGAACCACCGAGCTCTGCAAAGCAAAGCAAAAATTGCGCTCCCCCCCCCCTCGCCATCACCAAAATGTAAAACAGTGAAAATAAGTAGGCGTCAACCCCACTGACTCCTGGAAGCAGACACCTAAACAAGTCCAATGTCCAAGGTCCACTCTCCCCTCAGTGGCTGCTGTAAGCTAGGAGGACTTTGTAGACGCCACCAGCGTCCCCACGTCACCCTTTACTTCTCTGGAAGGCTGGGAAGTGTAGCCCTGAATTTTAGACAAGTTACTTGGGAACAGGTAGGCTTTTAACCCTAACTTGGAGCTGCTAGTTGACAGTCCGCTTCTACCATCTCTTTCTCCCTTATAATTACACTGTTAGAATGCAGGGAGCAACAAGACACTTGGCTTAAAATAAACAACATTGGGGCCGGAGAGATGGCTTAGCGGTTAAGGCACTTGCCTGTGAAGCCTAAGGACCCAGGTTCCATTCCCCAGTACCCACGTAAGCCAGATGCACATGGATCTGCATGCATCTGGATTGCATCTGGAGTTCATCTGCAGTGGTTAGAGGCTCTGGCGTGCCCATTCTCTCTCTCTCTCTCCCTCTCAAATAAATAAAAAAAAAAGTTTAATAAATAAAATAACATCTTTGATATGTTATTATATGTGGTTTTTTTTTTTTTTTCAAGGTAGGGTCGCATTCTAGCCCAGGCTGACCTGGAATTCACTATGTAGTTTCATGGTGGCCTCGAACTCATGGCGATCCTCCTACCTCTGCCTCCCGAGTGCTGGGATTAAAGGCGTGCGCCACCACACCCGGCACATGTGGAATTTTTGACATGTTCTCATAATTCGAAGAAATGCTTTATTCAAACCCTCTATAATTGGTCCTAGAAAAGTGAAGCTATATTCCTGTATTAAATCTGACCACGTGTTTCTTAAGCCTTTGGAACTAGTTTGCAGGAGGAATTTGAGAATCTAGAGACATAGCCTGGTTTATCCATGGACTTCTTTATTCCCTACCGCACCCCCCCCACACACACCCAGAGAGGGTCTCACTCTAGCCCAGGCTGACCTGTAACTCACTCTGTTGTCCCAGGCTATCTTCCAGCTCACAGTGATCCTCCTACCTCTGCCTCCCAAGTGCTGGGATTGAAGCCGTGCGCCACCATGCCAGCTCATCTATGGACTTCTTATAAGTACAAGAAAACAAAGCTATTATCTTGCTAACACTACCATCTCTCTTTGAATTTCTCTCTCTTACTAGTAACCCAATATAATTCCTAATTGAACCACTGAGTTAGACTAAAATTTTTTCTAAGCCAACACAGGGTCCCATCCCTGAAGACCTCAGTCACCAGAAGGTGACATCATACCCCCCCATCCTCATTTTTCAAGGTAGGGTCTCACCGTAACCCAGGCTGACCTGGAATTCACTATGTTGCCTCAGGGTGGCCTCGAACTCACAGCGATCCTCCTACCTCTGCCTCCCGAGTGCTGGGATTAAAGGTGTGCGCCACCACTCCCAGTAACACCCCATATCTTGTCTGGGCAGCACTGGGCTTGGAATGGGTTCAGTCCAGAATGCAGTCCACGTATTCACAGATGCGACACCACAATCGACGGATCCTGAGTAAAGGGGAGATTCCTTTCCACTGTTTCATCTGGGACCAAACAACAGCCTTACAGTCCTGGAGCCTCAACTTCTGCTTCACCTCCCTTCTAGAAGCCTTTGAGGTGATCAGTGAAGAGCTGGCCCCCCTCCTGGGCATGGTCATCCTCTGACACCGGAGCAGGTGACCCGGTCCCCCGCTTCGTGTCTCATTTCAGCCCAACGCATGATGGGCAGTCACAGATGAGCTCATCCTCAAGCGGCGTGCTTTCTCCTCAGCACGTGACCTTGCATCCCAGAAGCCAGCATGGTGCCCCACATGACTGGCAGGGTGGGTTTCTCGTACATTTCCAGGACCACCTTCAGTTGGGAGACAGTGTTTTGGAGAGGTGCTCCATCCTCTACTTTGTGTGTCGACTATCCCAGGGAACATTCTGTGTGCTTCTCAGGCGGAGGTCTCAGTCTACAATAGTGACCTCAGACCATAACTTATATACAGATTTCTCTTCATTTTTTTTAAATGCACACCTCTTTTTTGATATCTTATATTTATTTATTTGAGAGAGAGAGAGAGAAGAAGAAGAAGAAGAGGCAGAGAGAGAATGGGCACGCCAGGGCCTCCAGCCACTGCAAATGAACTCCAGACGCATGTGCCACCTTGTGCATCTGGATTGATGTGGGTGCTGGGGGAATCAAACCCCAGATCCTTACACTTTGCAGGCAAACGCCCTAACCATTGAGCCATCTCTCCAGCCCATATCCAGCTTTTTTTTTTTTTTTTTTTTTTGGCTCTCTTTTCCGGTTCCTCTACTCCTGCCCCCTGGGACCACCGCTCCCCTGGGACCACCGCTCATCATGCTAGGTAGCCTTATCTTTGCCAGAGGCTCTTTTTCCTCACCTTACTCAGGTAAGCCAGGATGTACCCCTCTGGAACTGTGGTGGAGGATGGCTGGCTACAGAGTGTCCTATTCACCTTTTAAAAAAAATAATATTAGCAGGGTGTGGTTGTGCACACTCTTTTTTAATTTATTTTTTTATGAACAACTTCCATGATTGTAAACAATATCCCATGGTAATGCCCTCCCTCTCCCCACCCCCACTTTCCCCTTTGAAACTCCATTCTCCATCATATCCCCTCCCCTTCTCAATCAGTCTCTCTTTTCCTTCTACTATGATGGTCTTGTGTAGGTAGTGTCAGGCACTGTGAGGTCATGGATATCCAGGCCATCTTATGTCTGGAGGAGCACGTTGTAAGGAGTCCTACCCTTCCTTTGGCTCCTACATTCTTTCCGCCACCTCTTCTGCATTAGACCCTGAGCCATGGAAGGTGTGATAGAGATATTGCAGTGCTGAGCACTCCGGTCACTTCTTCCCAGCACCATGTTGCTGTGCACGCTTTTAATCCCAGAACTTGGGAGGCAGAAATAGGAGGATCACTGTGAGTTCGAGGCCACCCTGGGTCTACATAGTGAATTCCAGGTCAGCCTGGGCTAGAGTGAGATCCCACCTCAAAAAAATAAATAAATAAATAAGATATTAGTAATGAAGCTGGGCATGGTGGCACACGCCTTTGATCCCAGCACTCAGGAGGCTGAGGTAGGAGGATCACTGTGAGTTCCAGGCCAGCCTGAGACAACATGGTGAATTTCAGGTCAGCCTGGGCTAGAGTGAGACCCTTCCTTAAAAAAAAAAAACAAAAAAAAAAAAACAGAAAAGGGCTGGAGAGATGGCTTAGCAGTTAAGATGTTTGCCTGCAAAGCCAAAGGAACCAGGTTCTACTCCCCAGGGCCCATGTAAGCCAGATACATAAGGTAGATCATGTGTCTGGAGTTTTGTTTGCAACAGCTGGAGGTACTGGTGCCCATTCTCTCTCGGCTTCTTTCTCTCTCTCAAATAAATGAATAAAAATATTTTAAAAAAGAAATAAAAGTTTTTATTTACTTATTTGCAAGCACAGAGAAAGGGAGGGTAGAAAAGAGAGTGAGTGTGTGAGAGAGTGAGTGTGGACATGCCAGGGCCTCTTGCCACTGTGAAGAAACTCCAGAAACATGTGCCCCTTGTGCATCTGGTTTTATGTTCGTACTGAGGAATCAAACCTGGGCCAACTGAGGCCAGCAGGCTTTGCAAGCAGGTGCCTTTAACCACTGAGTCATCTCTCCAACCCCACTAGTTACCTTTTTTGTGTGACTATTTTTGTTAAATATTTTACTTTTCATTTATTTGAGAGAGAGAGAGATAAAGAGGTAGATGAAGGGCTGGAGAGATGGCTTAGCGGTTAAGCGCTTGCCTGTGAAGCCTAAGGACCCCGGTTCGAGGCTCAACTCCCCAGGACCCACGTTAGCCAGATGCACAAGGGGGCGCACACATCTGGAGTTCGTTTGCAGTGGCTGGAGGCCCTGGCGCGCCCATTCTCTCTCCCTCTCTCTATCTGCCTCTTTCTCTCTGTCGCTCTCAAATAATAAATAAAAATAACAAAAAAAATTTAAAAAAAAGAGGTAGATGAAGAGAGAAAGAAAATGGACCCGCCATGACCTCTAGCCACTGTAAACAAAGTCCAAATGCACACACCACCTTGTGCATCTGGCCTTATGTGGATCCTATGCAATCTAACCTGGGTCCTTTGGCTTTGCAGGCAAGCACTTTAACCACTAAGCCATCCCTCCAGCACTATTCACCTTTTTTTTTCTTTTTCTTTTTCTTTCCCCCCTTCTTTCTTTTTTTTTTTTTTTTTTTTTTTTTTTTTTTTTTTTTCAAGGTAGGGTCTCACTCTAGCCCAGGATGACCTGGAATCCACTATGTAGCCTCTGGGTGGCCTCGAACTCACAGCGATCCTCTTACCTCTGCCTCCCGAGTGCTGGGATTAAAGACATGCGCCACCATGCCCGGCTCCTCTTCACCTTTTTTGAAACAGGGTCTCTCATTAACCTGGAGCTCGCCAATTAATCTAGACTGGCTGGCCAATGAGCACCAGGGATCTGGCTGCTTCCATCTCCCCAGAGCTGGCATCATAAGTCTGTGGCACCATGCCTGGCATCTTTATGTGAGTTTTGGCTATCGAACTCTAGTCCTCATGTTTGTGAGGCAAGCACTTAAGCCACTGAGCTATCTTCTCAGCCCCAGGAGGATGTCTAGATGCTGCCCCAGCGCTGGGAACACGGCCTTGAAGAACTGAAAGCTGTTCAAAACCAACCTGGATGGAGTTTCCTTGTGAGTCACTCCGTATCTCCAACCCTGTGTCCTAAGGGCACCACTCAGATCAGCTGATCATTTATCAGTAAAGTGCCACCTGTATACCAAGCAGCTCCCCATGATAGTCAGACTCAGGAGTTCACATTCTCTTGGACCCAGCCACTTCATGAAGAGAACTTTGTCCTCTAGGTCACAAACACAGATGTACAAAGCGAGCACCTGCATGAGGTTGTTCACGTAAGCTTGTGAAGATTAGCAGATGGCCGGAAACAACCTAAATTCCACAGGTAAGGGAAATGTGGAATCTCCAACCAGTGGCCATTACACTGCTGGCTAAGAGAATGGGCGCAAATCTTTATGCTCTGACAGAGCCATCTTCAAGAGGCATATGGGGGTTGGGGAGATGGCTCTGTGGTTAAAGGTGCTTGTTTGCAAAGCCTGCCAGCCCAGGGTCAATTCCCCAGTACCCACGTAAAGCCATGTGCACAAAGTGAGGATGCTTCTGGAGTTTGTTTGCAGTAGCAAGAGACCCGAGCATCATGCCTAGTCTTTTTGTTTCTCTCCTTCCCTCCTCCTTCTCTCTCTCTCTGTTTGCAAATAATTAAGTTTGTTAATTTTTGTTTCTTTATTTGCAAGCAGAGAGAGAGAGAATAGACATAACAGGGCCTCCTGCCACTGTGAACAAACTCTCGAAGCATTTGCCACCTTGTGTATCTGGCTTATGTGGATACTGGGGAATTCAACTCAGGCCATCACTAAGCACCTTTAACCACTGAGCCATCTCTCCAGAACCTAAAAATATTTTTTATAACAGATGCATATGGTACCCGGTATGGTGGTGGTCCGCACTTGTAATCCTAGTGCTCAGGAGTCTGAGGCAGAAGGATCACCAGGAGTTGATACAAACATAGCAAGAGCATCTCTGAACAAAACAACAAAAATAAAGAGAGCCATCTTAAGACCAGGTGAGAGCTGGGCATGGTGGCACACGCCTCTAATCCCAGCGCTCGGGAGGCTAAAGTTAAGACGATCGCAGTGTGGAACTACAGAGTGAGTGCCAGGTCAGCCTGGGCTAGAGCGAGACGCTACCTCTAAAACAAACAAACAAAACCTTTGAACAGGGGATGGAGAGATGGCTTAGTCATTAAGGCACTTGCTTGCAAAGCCAAAGGACCCAGGTTTGATTCCCTAGGACCCGTATAAAGCCAGATGATCAAGGGGGCGCATGTGTCTGGAGTTCGTTTGCAGTGGCTGGGTGCCCTGGCGTGTCCATCCTCTCTCTCTTTCTCTCTCTCTCTCTCTCTCTCTCTCCTCTGCCTCTCTCTCTCTCAAATAAATAAATAAATAAAATATTTTAAAAAAACAAATCTTTGAACATTTCTGTCTTACTTAAGAACCAAATCAAGATGGAAGATGAAAGAAAAGATGGAGGAGGAGGTGCCCATCCCAGGGCTTTGGATGCCCTGTTCCGCCTCCCTCATGCCTTCCTCAACACTTCGTAGAAACAGCACCAGACGTCACCTTTGGCCCTGGACATGCCCTGTGACAAACATGCCAGCCCTCCCTCTCTGCCTAAATGTCATACTCTGAAGGGGCTGCTGGGCAGTACAACACTCAGGGCATACCAGAAACTTAAAGTATTGCCCTTTAAACTGGGTGTGGTGTGGTGTGGTGGTTCATGCCTGTCATCCCATTGCCCGAGAGGCTGAGACAAGAAGACTACAAATATGAGGGCTAGTATATCAAGACTCTGTCTCAAAACAGCAAATAAATAAAGGAATAAAACACAAATTTTAGCCTCAAAGATCCAACCGACACAAGGAGTGACCTAAAAGCCATGCAAAGCCAGGAGGCATGGCGTCGCACACCTAGAATCCAGCACTGAGGAGGCCAAGGTAGGAGGATCGCTGTGAGTTCAAGGCCAGCCTGAGACTACGTAGTGAATTCCAGGTCAGCCTGGGCTACAGTGAAACCCTACCTCAGAGAAACGAAAAAATAAATAAATAAATAAAGTAAAATAAGAAATAAAAAGCAATTCAAGTCATGAGTTTATCTTTCAAAGCCTGTGTCGCTGGGCATGGGCGTGTTGCTGGGAGCTCTAGGTTTGATCCCCAGTACCCAGCGTATGACCCAGAGCAGAGACTCAAACCCGTTCATTCCCAGACACCCACCCGTTACTCACAGGAGCCGAAAGGAGGAGGCAACTCGAGTGTCCATCTGCAGACCGGTAAACAGAATGTGATGTCCATGGGATGGAGCAGCGTCCAGCCATGAAAAGACATGATGATTCATTGCCACACATGGCTGAACCTTGAAAACAGGGCTCTGTGTAGGCGACCAGACAGGAAATGACAAATCCTGTATGATTCCACTCAGAGGAAATAACCAGAACCATCAATTTCACAGAAACAGAAAGTAGAGTAAAGGTTGCTGGGTAGGAAGGGGGCTGTTGGGGTAATGAGTAGGGTTTCTGGTTAGGGTGATGAAAAATTGGGGGGAATAGTGTTGATGGATGTCCCACACTGCAGATGGAATACCACGAACTGAACGCTAGAAATCATTAAGATAAAGTGAGCCTGGGATCCGTGTCATCCTGACTACTCAGGATGCTGAGGCAGAAGGGTCACAAGTTCATGGCCAGCTGGGTAACTCGTTAAGATCTCTCCAAAAGAAAATACTGGGCATATCATTCAGTGGTAGAGCACTTGCCTAGCATGCTCAAGGACCTGGGTTCAATCCCCAACCAAACACACTACACGTGCGTGCGTGCACACGCACACACACACCAATATGGCCCTAGTGCTGAAGATTAAGGCTCAGCCAATTTAGGAGGGCTTCTTGGAGAAGGTGGTATTTGAAAAGGTCTGGGGAAGCGTGGTCCTCAGTGGAGGAGGAAGAAGATGATGGTGGAAGATATGGTGCTGCCCCCTTGCCTGCCCAGGAAAGAATCTGATGGCCTCTTCCGTACCAGCAGAGGGTCGGAGAGAAGTGTACACCAGGGACTGGTAAGTGAAAGAAGACCTGAGGGTCAGTGATGCCCATGACATAAAAATACCAAGACCCAGCCGGGCGTGGTGGCGCACGCCTTTAATCCCAGCACTCCGGAGGCAGAGGTAGGAGGATCGCCATGAGTTCGAGGCCACCCTGAGACTCCATAGTGAATTCCAGGTCAGCCTGGGCTAGAGCAAGACCCTACCTCGAAAAATCAAAATAAATAAATAAAACACTAAGACCCCAGCCTGTGGGGTAGTGCCACCCACATTGCAGAAGGTGGATGTGTTGGGTGTTGGCACATGCCTATAATCCCAGCACTTGTGAGGTAGAGGCAAAAGGATGAGCAATTCAAGGTGAGTTCAAGACCAGCCTGAGATACATCAGACCCTGTCTCAAAAGCAAAATCTGACCTGGAATTCACTATGTAGCCTCAGGATGGCCTTGAATTCACAGAGGTCCTCCTAGTGCTGGGATTAAAGGCATGTGCCACCACGCCCGACTTTTTAATTTTTATTTATTTGCAAGCAGAGCCACATACAGAGAAAATGAATGAATGAGTGAATATGGGGGTGCCAGAGCCTCTAGCCACTGCAAATGAACTCCAGATGCATATGCATCTTTTTTTTTTTTTTTGAGGTAGGGCTTCGCTTCAGTCCAGGCTGGCCTGGAATTCACTATGTACTCTCAGGGTGGCCTTGAACTCACAAGGATCCTCCTACTTCTGCCTCCCAAGTGCTGGGATTAAAGGCATAAGCCACCATGCTGGGCCCGAATACACCACTTTCTGCGCCTAGCTGTACATGGGTACTGAGAATCAAACCCAAGTCATTAAGGCTATGCAGGCAAGCACCTTAGCCACTGAGCCATCTCTCCAGCCCCTGGATTTCTTTTCTATAATCAACTTTCACTTTTCTTTCACTCCATAACTAGCTAACCCATGATTTCCTTTCTATATCAGACACAGTTCTACTCAGCCAGTAACAAATTGGGCGATTAGCATATTGTCATCTTCACATTTATTATGCTAATTTTTATTTTTTATTTATTTTTTATTTATTTGACAGAGAGAAAGGGAGGGAGAGAGAGAGAATGGGTGTGCCAGGGCTCCAGCAACTGCAAACAAACTCCAGATACATGCGCCCTCTTGTGCATCTGGCTTACGTGGGTCTTGGGGAATAGAACCTGGGTCCTTTGGCTTTGCAGACAAATGCCTTAACTGCTAAGCCATCCCTGCAGCCCTATTATGTTAATTTTAATAGGTGCATAAATATTACAAATAATGGAATACTGAGTGGCCTTTCCACATACATGAAAATGTTTGTTACATAATCATTTTTTGTTTGGTTTTGAATTGTCTTTTGGTGACCCCAGTTAGAGGCTCAATGCTTGGAAGTGAACCACCTAGCAGGGCCTCACACACACTAAGCATGCACTCTACCACTAAGCTACACCCCCAGCCCTTGTATATCTTCAATGATGCGTCATTTCTTCATGATAAAAATGAAGTATTGGCCAGGTGTGCTGGTGCATGCCTTTAATCCCAGCACTCAGCAGGCAGAAGTAGGAGGGTCGTCATGAGTTCGAGGCCACCCTGAGATTACATAGTGAATTCCAGGTCAGCCTGGGCTAGTGCGAGACCCCACCTCAAATAAACAAAAAAAAAATGGGGGCTGGAGAGATGGGTTAGTGGTTAAGCGCTTGCCTGTGAAGCCTAAGGACCCCAGTTCGAGGCTCGATTCCTCAGGACCCATGTTAGCCAGATGCACAAGGAGGTGCACGCGTCTGGAGTTCGTTTGCAGTGGCTGGAGGCCCTGGCGTGCCCATTCTCTCTCTCTCTCTGCCTCTTTCTCTCTCTGTCTGTCGCTCTCAAATAAATAAATAAAAAATAAATAAATAAAAAAGAAAAAGAAAACCTTCTAATAGCCTAAAACAGCTGGGTGTGGTGGCACACGCCTTTAATCCCAGCACTTGGGAGGCAGAGGTAGGAGGATGGCCTTTAGTTCAATGCCAGCCTGAGACTACTTAGTGAATTCCAGGCTAGTCTGGACTAGAGTGAGACCCTACCTCAGAAAAACCAAAAGGTTTAAAAAAAAAAAAAAAAAAAAGCCTAAAGTCTTAGGAAGATCACAGACCCTAGAGGGGAAGCAACTGCGTTATTTAGCTAAATGGGTGTGTTGTACTCATCAAATTGCCCTCTAAATATTTATGTTTCTGACCATAAATTAGGGCTGTTCTCACCTCTGGTAAGAGAAGCTATGTTTTGCAATTGGCAGAGATGCCTGGGGAGACTCAGAGCTCACCAACGTACTGAGAGTAAGTGACGGTTGAGTTTTGGGCACTAAATGAGACATCTCAGTCACCATCCAAGGTTCAGGGAGCTTTGCAGAAGAGGGGGCGGACAGAACGCGACAGCCGGAGGGTAGGGGAGGAGCGCTTCCAAACACGAAGCGGTTGTTGCTTTAATGACCTCCTGGAGGCTGTCATTAACATGCGCAAGATCTGCACAGTACTGAGCCCATCAACATGTCTTTGTGGCTGGTGGAAGAGGGACTGGTTGGAAAGAAGAAGGGATTGGGGGAGAGGGCTCAACGGAAGGTAATGGAAGGGGCTTATGTTCAAAATACATTATACACATGGACAGAAATTGACAATACAAGTTTATTGTTAATTCAGAATCTCTTTAAAAATTTATTTATTTACTTATTTATTTGTTTATTTGAAAGAGAGAAAGAGGAAGAGAATGGGTGCGCCAGGGCCTCCAGCCACTTGGAACAAACTCCAGATGCATGTGCCACCTTGTGCATCTGGCTTACGTGGGTCGTGGAGAATCAAACTGGGATCCTTTGGCTTTGCAGGCAAACACCTTAACCGCTAAGCCATCTCTCCAGCCCTCAGAATCTTTTCTTCTAGCTTTTTTCTTAAATATTCTATTTTTATTTATTTATTTGAGAGAGAGAAGCAGATAGAGAGAGGGAGTGCATGGGCACACCAGGGCCTCCAGCCACTGCAAATGAACTCCAGACACATGCAACACCTTGTGCATCTGGCTTACTTGGGTCCTAGGGAATTGAACCTGGGTCCTGTGGCTTTGCAGGCAAACGCCTTAACCAGTAAACCATCTCTTTAGCCCACTTTCTTGTTTTCTTTTTTTCTTTTTTTTTTTTTTTTTTTTTTGATTTTTCAAGGTAGGGTCTCACTCTAGCCCAGGCTGACCTGGAATTCACTATGTAGCCTCAGGCTAGCCTCGAATTCACAGTGATCCTCCTACCTCTGCTGGGATTAAAGGCATGTACCACCACACCTAACCTTTTTTAACTTCTAAAATTTTTATTTATTTATTTATTTGAGAGGGAGAGAAAGAGGAAGAAGAGAGAGAGGGAGAGAGAATGGGTCCTGGGTGTGCCAGGGCCTTTGGCCACTGCAAACGAACTCCAGATGCATGTGCCACCTTGTGCATATGGCTTATATGAGTAATGGGAATCAAACCTAGGTCCTTAGTCTTTGCAGGCAAGTGCCTTAACTGCTAAGCCATCTCTCCAGCCCTTTACTTTTTTATTAGCAATTTCAATGCATATACATAATGTATTTTGACCAGTCTCCTCCCATTATCTTTTTTAAAAAAAGATTTTTTGTTGTTCATTTTTATTTACTTATTTGAGAGCGACAGACAGAGAGAGAAAGAGGCAAAGAGAGAGAGAATGGGCGTGCCAGGGCCTCCAGCCACTGCAAACGAACTCCAGACGCGTGCGCCCCCTTGTGCATCTGGCTAACGTGGGTCCTGGGGAATCGAGACTTGAACCGGGGTCCTTAGGCTTCACAGGCAAGCGCTTAGCCGCTAAGCCATCTCTCCAGCCCCCATTATCTTTTTTTGTCCCCTCCCACTGAACCCTTCTTTCCAACTCATCCCTTTTTTGTTGTTATTTTGGGTTTTTTGTGTTTTGTTTTTTGTTTTTTGTTTTTTTTTCCAAGAAAGGGTCTTGCTCTAGCCCAGGCTGATCTGGAATTCACTGTGTAGTCTCAGGATGGCCTTGAACTCACAGTGATCCTCCCACCTCTGCCTCCTGAGTGCTGGGATCGAAGGCCTGCGCTGTCACATCCAGCAACTAGTGCCTCTTCTATTTTCTTATCTTTTTATTTTTTCCCCTCCTCCATCATCCGTGACAACATATATTGAGGGGCCCAACACTGTGCAGGTCTTGTTGGGGGAGAAAACATCCACAGTGAGGTTAGGAATGCAGGAGAGAGTTCCAAACGCCCCTCCCTATCCTCTGGCCGTTTCTGCCCAGTTCCCTGAGCTTTGGAGGGTGTGATTGTGTGGAGCGGATCCTGTGGTGAGACAAGACTGGGCACGTTGTACCTCTTCTGCTCCTAGACTGACTCACTGGGGACCAAGGGCAAACTGCTCCTGTGCGGGGAGCCTCACGTGCAACAAACACGAGTGTGAGGGCTGGGCAGATAGCTTAGCAGTTAAGGCACTCGTCAGCAAAACCAAAGGACCCAGGTTCAATTCCCCGGTACCCGCGTAAAGCCAGCGGCACAAAATGGCGTTTGCAGTGGCTGGAGTCCCTGGCGCACCCATCTCTCTCTCTCTCTTTCTCTATCTGCCTCTCTCTGTGTCTCTAAGTAAATAAATAAATAAAATCATTTAAAAAAAAATGAGCCGGGGGCTGGAGAGATGGCTTAGCAGTTAAGGCGCTTGCCTGCACAGCCTAGGGGCCCAGGTTCAATTCTCCAGGTCTCATGTTAGCCAGATGCAGATCATGCCGCATGCATCTGGAGTTTGTTTGCAGTGGCTGGAGGCCCTGGTGTGTGCCCATTCTCTCTCTCTCTCTCTCTCTCTCTCTCTCTCTCTCTCTGCTTGAAAATAATAAATTTTAGAAAGAAGAAAGTACAGATGTAGGAAAGAAAGCTATTTGTTCAGGGGTATTTGTGCCTACGGCTACACTGACCAGCTCCAAGCCGGGTGCAGCTGCATAGATGGAGAGGAGCCCCAGGGTCACGCTGTCTCCCTGGCAAAGCTTGTACAATAGAAACTTGTGTCTTAGAGGATCATCTGGGCCTGGGTTCTTTGTTAACTGTCTTTTTACCATACCTGAGGGCAAGATGAAATTAACAGTGTCCATTTGAGCTCGGCTTCCTCCCTCCCCACCCTGGGGCAGCCGAGAAGGGAGGTCCTGAGGACAGGTGAGCGCGCTGCCGGAACACTGGTGCTGGAGTTTCAAGGGCAGAAGAGGGTGACTTGGCTGAGCAAATAAACAAACACAGGGAGGACAAGGAGAGCTAAGGTCGTCGTCATCAGAGGTGACTCTGTTCACGGACAAGGCTGGGAAGGAGCATGGAGGTAGGTTTGAGGTGGGGCTTGGAAGTGTGCATAAGAACTCAGTTTCAAATGTATTTACAAACATGAATATGAAAGCAGCTAGGGCCGGGCGTGGCGGCGCACGCCTTTAATCCCAGCACTCGGGAGGCAGAGGTAGGAAGATCGCTGTAAATTCAACCTCCCTGAGACTGCATAGTGAATTCCAGGTCAGCCTGGGCTAGACTGAGACCCTACTTCAAAACACACACACACACACACACACACACACACACACACACACACACAGGGGGTGGGGGGAGAGAGAAGTAGGTAGGGCCGGCCCTGGTCGCACATGCATCTAATCCAAGCACTTGGTAAGGAACACTTGGAGCAAGATCCTACCTCAAAAAAACAAAGTCACAGAAAAAAGAAAGTAGCTAGGTATGGGGGTGATGGGATAAATGCATGTGTGGTGGTTTGATTCAGGTGTCCCCTACCAACTTAGGTGTTCTGAATGCTAGTCTCCCCAGCTGATGGCAATTGGAAATTAATGCCTCCTGGAGGCAGTGTATTGTTGGGGCGCGGGCTTACGGCTATTATAGCCAGTGTCCCCTTGCTGGTGTTTGGCACACTCTCCTGTTGCTATTGTCCACCTTATGTTGGCCGGGGGGTGATGTCCACCCTCTGCTCATGCCATCATTTCCCCCTGCCTTCGTGGAGCTTCCCCTTGAGTCTGTAAGCCAAAATAAACTTTATTTATTTTTTCCCCAAACAGCTGATCTTGGACAGGTGATCTGGCCAGCAATGTAAACATGACTACAACAGCATGTATATCTAGCTTCTTCTCATTATTGGTAGAGTCCATACTGATGAGGCCACCTACTTGACAGAATCACCTTGGAACTCCAAACTTAACGCTCCTGTCACCAGCTGTCACTCAAAGGCCTGCCCCACAGTGGTGTCCATAGCCAGCTAGACCCCCATCTTACAAAACAGCGCCACCGTCTAAGGACCAACTGTTCCAACACAGGAGCTTTTGGGGAGACAGTTCAGACCAATAACAATGGATTTGAACCAATTAAATGACTTATTTGTTTGTTTGAGAGAGAGAGAGACAGAGAAAGAAAGAGAGAGGGAGAATGGGCATGCTAGGGCATCTAGCCACTCAGTGGAAAAGAACTCCAGATACCTGCACCACCTTGCGTAGCTGGCTTACATGGGTCCTGGGGAATCAAACCTCAGTCCTTAGGCTTCATGGTGCCTTAACCACTAAGCCATCTCTCCAGTCCTCAACCATTAAATTAAAACAGGCCTGCGTGCGTGCTCACACTCCTACTGCTGTAAATGTGCAAACAAGTGCAAGAGAGGGAGAGTTTCCTTGGAGTAGACCACCAAGGAATAAATGGTAGAAGAAATAGAAAACCCCCCCCATTGGTACCCATCATAGGAAGAGTGTCTGAATCAGTTGTCAGTAGAGGTGAAAAGCTGCTAGACAGAGGTTCGATGAGGGGCAGGATGTTGGCAAGATCTCAAGACAGCATCCGTCCAAACATTCATTAGTGACAAGGAAGAGCTGGTGACTTTTCCATGAGGAAGCTGAACAGACACCAGCTTGACTGGGGGATGAAGGTCCAGAATCCCCCCTAGAGTAGTAACTACCAAGAATAAATGCAGAGCATTGGAGAGATGCCTTAGCAGTTAAGGCGCTTGCCTGCAAAGCCAAAGGACCCAGGTTCTATTCCCCAAGATCCACATAAGCCAGATGCACAAGGTGGCGCATACATCTGGAGTTTGTTTGCAGCGGCTGAAGGTCCTGGAGCACCTAGTCTGTCTCTCTAATAAGTAAATAAATAATAATTTTAAAAATTTGTAAAAACTAAAGAATACATTCGGGTCTGGGCCTCGTCATGAGAACATGCCAGCTGACCCCAGGTTGAGAGCCAACCATAGGGTAAAAGGGCTGAAAACTGAAGGGCTGCTAAGGGTTCAGAGAAAGACACAGAACCTGGTCCAGGTGGAAGGAGGTGAATGAAATGACAGTTCAATATAATGCACATCCCGCAGTCCATCCTGAGCCACCATATTGGCCCACATTCTGTTACGACAACAAAACACCTAAGATTGGGAAACATTATAGTGAAACGAGATTAATGTTGACTGAAAGCTCTCACCCAAGGATGAGGGGCTATAGGTGATGGCTTTCTTGCTGAAAGCCAAGGCCCCAAGGCTACTCAGTGTATGTGTGTGTGTATTTTTGGAGGGGGCAGGGGTTCGAGGTAGGGTCTCACTCTAGCCCAGGATGACCTGGAATTCACTATGTAGTCTCAGGGCAGCCTTGAACTCACAGCGATCCTCTTACCTCTGCCTCTCAAGTGCTGGGAATAAAGGTGTGTTGCACCAGACCTGGCTCTTTTTTTTTTTTTTTTAACTTTTTTTGAAGTAAGGTCTTACTCTAGCTCAAACTGGCCTGGAATTTACTACGTAGTCTCAGGTTAGCCTTGAACTCACAGCAATCCTCCTACCTCTGTCTTCTAAGAGCTGGGATTTTGTTTGTTTTGTTTGTTTTGTTTGTTTGTTTTTCGAGATAGGGTCTCACTCTAGCTCAGGCTGACCTGGAATTCACTATGCAGTCTCAGGGTGGCCTCGAACTCACGGCAATCCTCCTACCTCTGCCTCCCGAGTGCTGGGATTAAAGGCGTGCGGCACCACGCCTGGCCTAAGAGCTGAGATTTTTTTTAAATTGTGTTATTTTTATTTTATTTATTTTTATTTATTTGAGAGAGACAAAGAGAATATGGGCACTCCAGGGCCTCCAGCTGCTGCAAACAAACTCTAAATGCATGCGCCACTCTGTGTATCTGGCTCTCCGTGGGTACTGGGGAATCCAACCCAGGCCATCAGGCTATGCAAGCAAGTGCCTTAACCACTTAGCCATCTCTCCAGCCCAACTTTCTCTTTTTATAAAGCCACTAATATTTCACCATGGGCATTATGCATGATGACCTTATCTAATCCTAATTACCTCCTAAAGGTCTCACCTTTAAACACCATAGTCTGATTAATATCCATTCCTTAATACTTCACAATGATTAGATTTCAACACATGAATCCCTGGGGACACACTCAAACTATACCCAAGCCATAGCAACCACAAGAGAAAAAGAAGACATTCTTGGGACAGCAGACAACCTGAGACCAAACAATAGTGTTATACCAAAAGCCAATTCTTTCATATGGATAAGCATCATGGTCTGCATTCATGGTCTGCATTTCAAATTCAGAGAAAGATGAATGAGTGTCTATAAAGAGAGGGCTCTAAAGCAAAATGTGGTGAAATGTTACAGAATCTGGGTGAAGGGGATGTGAGAGATCTTTGTACTCTTCTTGCAATGCTTCTGGAAGTTTGAGAGGATTTCAAAATAATAAAAAAGGGGGGGGATGTGCCGGTACACATCTATAATCATAGCTCAGTGGAAACTGAGGCAAGAGAATCATGAATTCAAAGCCAGCTTGGGATACATAGAGAGGCCTTATCTCAGAGAGAGAGAGAGAAAGAGAAAAGATAGGCAGGGGACATGGTATCTCATGCCTGTAATCCCAGTACTCATGAAGTGGAGGTAGGAAGATGTTCATGATTGTAAGACTAACCTGGGCTACAGAGTGAGTTCCAGATCAGCCTGGGCTAGAGTCAAACCCTGCCTCCAAAAGGAAGAGTAAGGGCTGGAGCGATGACTTAGCACTTAAGACATTGCCTCCGAAGCCTAAGGATCCAGGTTCAATTCTGTAGAACCCACATAAACCCGATGGACATGGTGGTGCGTGCATCTGGAGTTTATTTGCAGGGACTAGAGGCCCTGGCATACCCATTCTCTCCCCCTCTCTCTTCATCTCTCTCTAATAAATTCATAAGTAAAAATTTGAAAAAAAAAAAAAAAAAGAGCCGGGCGTGGTGGCGCAAGCCTTTAATCCCAGCACTCGGGAGGCAGAGGCAGGAGGATCGCAGTGAGTTCGAAGCCACCCTGAGACTACGTAGTAAATTTCAGGTCAGCCTGGGCTAGAGTGAGACCCTACCTCGAAAAACCACAAAAAGAAAAAGAAAAGAAATTGAAAAAAGAGTAAATGAAGGAATGAATGAATGAAGAAGAAATGCACCTTTTTTTTTTTTTTTTTTTTTTTTTTGATCTTTCGAGATAGGGTCTCACTCTAGCCCAGGCTGACCTAGAACTCACTCTGTAGCCTCAGGCCGGCCTCACACTAACAGATCCTCCTACTTCTGCCTCCCCAGGGCTGAGATTCAAGGCCTGTGCCACTAAGCCCAGAGTCCCCACGTCTTTGCAAGCTGTGCAGCCCCGGGGCGGGGCGCGTTTGCGCGTTTGCACGTTTGCTCGTTTTGCTAAGCAGTAGGATTGCTCGGGAGCGCGTGCTTGCCCAGGACTTGCCCTGTTACCATGCGCGCTTATTTATTTTCCGCAACCCCCCACCCCCCAACCCCAGCTTAACCCCTCCTACCCCGGGACAAGTGTTGTAGCCAGGGAGGGGCCACACCTGAGCAAACACGGCTGAGCCGGGAGAAAGGCTGAGCTGGAGGTTTTACAACTCTTCTCTCCTTATCGCGGGTCACAGTCACTGCCGCGCCGCTCCGCTGTCTGTTTATACAGCGCGGAGCCTCGGCGACCTGCCTGCTCAGACCCTGGGAACATCCACGCCGGGCTTCTGGCTAAAACAAACTCGCTTCCTGGCTGAAGGTTCCCACAACGCTGAGGGCCTCCGTCTTCGATTTGGAGAGGGGAACCAGCAGCCCCAAGTCATTCGGTCATGACAGGGTTGGGTCAAGTACAATTCAATGCCATAACCATGGATTATGGGTCTCAAATGGGCAAGGTCGGACCTTAGACAGTGAACAGGTAATCTTTGAAACTCTACGGCTCCTGGAGCCTGCAAGACAACCAGAGGATACCTGTTCACAGAAAACACACTTGCATTTTCTTGTTAATTCCTTCCTTTTATTTCCTTTTTTAGAAATATTTATTTGTTTATTTAGTTGAGAGAGGCAGATAGATCTTTTTAAACATTTTTTTTTTCATTGATTTATTTAAGAGAGAGAGAGAGAATGGGTACACCAGCAAACAAACTCCAGATGCATGTACCACCTTGTGCTTCTGGCTTACCTGGGTCTGGGGGAGTTGAACCTGGGCCCTTTGGCTTTGCAAGCAAGCACTTTAATAGCTAAGCCATGTCTTTAGCCCAATGGTGAAGCTATCTGCCATTTGTTTACTTTGCTGGGTTCCCCCGCCCCCCTGCCGCAGACTGGATTTCATCATGTACAGTTAGACCTCAAACTCACCATTCCTCCTGCCTCAGTCTTCCGAACGCTGGGATGATAGGAATGTACCACCTTGCCTGACTTTAGTAACTCGTCTGTTTTGCTCTCAAAGTATATCTAGCTATTAGCACTGCGGGCAGCATGCAGTAGAGGCTTAATAAATACCTGTTATATTAACAGAAAGGGGCCGCGCACAGTGATGCACTCCAGTGATCTCAGACCTGGGACGTAGAGGCAAGGAGGATCTGGAGTTCAAGGACATCTGTGGCTACGTAGTGGGCTGTAGGCCAATCTGAGCTATATGAGACCCTGTCTCAAAAATAAATAAATAGCCGGGCGTGGTGGCGCACCCTTTAATTCCAGCTCTTGGAAGGCAGAGGTAGGTGGATCTGCATGAGTTCAAGGCCACGCTGAGATTACATAGTGAATTCTTGGTCAGCTTGGGCTACAGTGAGACCCTACCTCAAAAACAACAACAACAAAACATCTTCACCCTTGCAACAGCGTCTATTGGAAAGGACAGCTATGTGCCAGTCAACCAGCAACAAGGCTTCCATATCTCTGCCATGTTTCTTTTTTTTTTTTTTTTAATTTACTTTTTTTTATTGACAACTTCCATAATTGTAGACAATAACCCATGGTAATTCCCTCCCTCCCCTTACTTTCCTCTTTGAAACTCCACTCGCCATCATATCCCCACCCCCTCTCAGTCAGTCTCTCTTTTATTTTGATGCCATGATCTTTTCCTTCTATTACGATGGTCTTGTGTAGGTAGTGTCAGGCACTGTGAGGTCATGGATATCCAGGCCATTTTGTGTCTGGAGGAGCACATTGTAAGGAGTCCTACCCTTTCTTTGGCTCTTACATTCTTTCTGCCACCTCTTCCGCAATGGACCCTAAGCCTTGGAAGGTGTGATAGAGATATTTCAGTGCTGAGCACTCCTCTGTCACTTCTTCCCAGCACCATGGTGCCTTCTGAGTCATCCCAAGGTCACTGCCATCTGAAAAGAGAAGCGTCTCCAACCAAAAGTGAGAGTAGCATTAATACATGGGTATGAACATTAAGAGAAGTGTTTACTGGGCAGTTTGGTGAGCATAGTATATACATTTAGCCAGACAGCATGTGCCATGTTTCTTATGCTTTCAAGGACATACAAGAACACACAGGAGCATGTGGGGATCATGTACGGGGTTAGTGTAATGCATACAGTTCTTTTTAAAAAAAATATTTGTTTATTTGTTTGCAAGCAGACAGAGACAGAGAGAATGGGCACTCCAGGTTCTCCAGCCACCACAAGCAAAGTCCAGATGTATGTGTCACTTTGAGCACGGGGCTTTATTTACGTGGGTACTGGGGAATCAAACCCGGGTCTTTAGGCGTTGCAGGCAAGCGCCATAACCACTGAGCAGTCTCTCCAGCCCCCCTCCCCCATGCATACACTTCTGATCCACTCTTCGCACTTAAAGTGCCTCTGTCCTTATAAAGACTGTCCTGGGCCTGATGCCAGCCACCTTAGTAGAGGTGTCAATCACCTTTCCTACAGTCCTCAGTAGGTCATAATGGCTTTTATGGCAGCAGCTAATCCGGGGCATTAGCCAGCCCCACAGTAAACATGACTCAGGAGGAAATAAATCTGAGCTGTGTACAGGTATTCAGAATGGCCAAAAGGCCCAGGGCCGTTGGGATTTCCACAAATCCTCAGGGACCATTGTGTCTGGCTCCATGCTGACACCTCAAAATGGCTCCCTGAGTGACTGCTGGCTTCCTTTCTTTTTATTGACAACTTCCATGATTCCCTCCCTCCCACTTTCCCCTTCACAACGCCACTCTCCATCAGATCCCCTCCCCATCTCAGTCAGTCTCTCTTTTATTTTGATGTCATGATCTTTTCCTCCTATTATGATGGTCTTGTGTAGGTAGTGTCAGGCACTGTGAGGTTGTGGATATCCAGGCCATTTTGTGTCTGGAGGAGCATGTTGTAAGGAGTCCTACCCTTCCTTTGGCTCTTACATTCTTTCAGCCACCTCTTCCGCAATGGACCCTGAGCCTTGGAAGGTGTGATAGAGATATTGCAGTGCTGAGCACTCCTCTGTCACTTCTTCTCAGCACCATGGTGCCTTTTGAGTCATCCCAGAGGTCACTGCCATCTGAAAAGAGAAACTTACCAAAAATGAGAGTAGCATTAACATACAGCAGTTTGGTTGTTTTGTTTTTCGAGGTAGAGTCTCGCTCTAGCCTAGGCTGACCTGGAATTCACTACGTACTCTCAGGCTGGCCTCAAACTCACAGTGATCTGGCTACCCCAGTCTCCCAAGTGCTGGGATTAAAGGTGTCTCCACCACACCACGCTGCTGATTTAATTTTATCTGTCCACATCCTCTTCCAAGGCGCTAACGTGTTTTTTTGTTTGTTTGTTTGTTTTTTCAGCCCTGGGGTTCAGACCCTGGGCCTTTCTACCAGCTAGGGAAGTGCTCTCCCACTGACCAAGGGGTTACAAATGCAGAGGAGGTCGGGGTAATTAGTCAGCAAGCCAGGCGCCTAGAGCCCCTGAAATTCTTTTTCTTTAAATATTTTATTTATTTATTTGAGAGAAAGAGAGAATGGGCATGTCAGGGTCCCCAGCCACTGCAAACGGAACTCCAGATGCATGTGCCCCTTGTTCATCTGGCTGACGTGGGTCCTGGAGAATTGAACCAGGATCCTTTGCCTTTGCAGGCAAATGCCTTAACCGCTAAGCCATCCCTCCAGCCCCATGAAATTCTTTACTTGCGACATTTACTTGTCTTTTTCCCACCCCTTCCCATCTTTATATATTTGCTTGTGGACAGAATAAATGATGATCAGTTTCCAAAGAGCTGTAACAGCCTTCTTGAGTTTGTACCTGTAATAAGAGGATTGTGTTTTTCTTTTTTGTTTTGTTTTGAGGTAGGGTCTCGCTCTAGCCCAGGCTGACCTGGAATTCACTATGGAGTCTCAGGGTGGCCTCAAATTCACAGCGATCCTCCCACCTCTGCCTCCCAAGTGCTGGGCTTAAAGGCGTGTGCCACCACGCCCAGTTTAGGATTGTGTTTTTATGGTCCAACTGTCTACAGAGACCATAGCTATTTGTAGGACCTGCTTGCAAAGGACAGGTATCTGGGGGATTGGGGGAAGATTGCGACGTTTTTGCAAAGCCTGCAGCTGTTCATAGACTCCACAGTTTACAGAAGGTATTTATATTTGCAGAGCCTAGAGTTTGTAATTGTTTTAAAATCATGAATTTACATGTTAAAATACACAGCTGGGACTAAAGGGATATCTCAGTGGTTAAAGGTGCTTGCTTGCAAAGTATGACAGCCTGGGTTCAAGGCCCTAGTACCCACGTAAAAGCCAGATGCACAGAGTGGCACTTGCATCTGGAGTTCATTTGCAGTGATTAGAGGACCTGGTGCACCCATTCTCTCTCTGTCTCTCTGACTCTGTCTCTGTCTCTCTCTCTCTCTCTCTCTCTCTGCCTCTCTTCCAAATAAATAAATAAGACATTTTTAAAAATACACAGCTGTTTGTTTGCAGAGCCTATAAGTGTTCCTAAAGCCTCTGCAAACAGTGATTTGCAGATGCCATTGTTGCTTATAAAAAAAAACCTGCTGAGGGGCTGGAGAGATGGCTTAGCAGTTAAGCGCTTGCCTGTGAAGCCTAAGGACCCGATTCAAGGCTTGATTCCCCAGTACCTATGTAAGCCAGATGCACAAGGTGACACATGTATCTGGAGTTCATTTTCAGTGGCGGGAGGCCCTAGTGTGCCCATTCTCTCTTTCTCTCTCCTTCTCTCTCCTTCTCTCTCTCTCTTTCTCTCTCCCTCTTTTTTTTTTCTCTCTCTCTCTCTGTCACTCTCAAATAATAAATAAAAATAAACAAAAAATCTTTAAAAAAAAATCTATTGAGTTGGGCTGGAGAAATGGCTTAGCAGTTAAGGCAATTGCCTACAAAGCCTAATGACCATGGTTTGATTCCCCAGTACTCATGTAAAGCCAGATGCACAAAATGGCACATGCATGAGGAATTAATTTGCAGTGGCTAGAGGCCTGAAGTACCCATTCTCTCTGTCTCTGTCTAATTCCTCTCTGTCTGTCTACTTTCAAATAAATAAATAAAAATATTTATGCTGGGCATGGTGGGACACACCTTTAATCCCAACACTCGGCAGGCAGAGGTCGGAGGATTGTTGTGAGTTTGAGGCCAGTCTGAGACCACATATTGAATTCTAGGTCAGCCTGGACTACCTTGGAAAGAAAAGGAAAGGAAAGGAAGAAAGGAGAGAGGGAGGGAGAGAGGGAGGGAGGGAAGGAGGGAGGGAGGAAATGCCCTAATGAAACCTATTACTTTGTATGCTAACTTTAAAAAGAAGTAGGGGGCTGGTGCTGGGGTGTAGTCCAGCTGATAGAAGGCTTGTGTAGCATGCATGGAGCCCTTCGCTCAATCTCCAGCACACTTTTAATCCCAGCACTCAGGTGGTAGAGGCAGGAGGATCAGAAATACAAGGTATTCTCAGCTAAGGAGTATGTTCACGACCATCTTGGGCTACTTGAGACCCTGTATTGGGCTACACGTTCCCCCTGGTGGAGGAAGAAGCTGAGGATCTGGCTCAGTGGATAAAAACACTCACCCTATAAGCATTAAGGCTTGAGCCAGCCTGAGTTTGATCCCCCAGCACCCCTGTAAACAGCTAGGCATGTCCACACATACTCATAACCCCGGCCCAGGCAGAGACTGGAGAGTCAGAGCCAGGCCTTGTTGCTCAGCTAGTCTGACCAAAAATACCAGCTCTGGGTTCAGAAAGAGACTCCGTTTCAGGGAAATAAAGCGGATGAGTGACAGGAGAGGACACCTGATAGTCTCCTCTGACCTCTGTAGAGGTGCCAGTGAGATGTGTGCATCTACACACACACACGTGCACATACTATATATACCACACACATACACACATGTGCACACAGATACCAAATAAAAGGAGGAAGGAAGGAAAAAATAGCCAGGTGTGGTGGTGTGCGCCTTTAATCCCAGCACTCAGGAGGTAGAAGAATCACTGTGAGTTCGAGGCTACCCTGGGACTACATAGTGAATTCCAGGTCAGCCTGGGCTAGAAGGAGACCCTACCTGGAAAAACAAAACAACAACAACAACAACAACAAAGGACCCATCCCCTGCTTCACACTATTCCAAATTATGTCCCTCTCTCTGTCAAGATCCTCTCTAACCCTCAATACCAAAAAGGAGTGAAAATTTTGCAACAAGTAAACCAGCCATGGCATCTCATGCCTTTAATCCCAGCACTGGGGAGGCAGAGGTAGGAGGACCACTGTGAGTTCGAGGCTAGCCTGGGGATATAAAGTGAGTGCCAGGTCAGTCTTGGCTAGAGTGAGACCCTACTTTGAAAATACCAATAAATAAATAATAAATAAATAAATAAAAGCAACAAGTTCTTAGGCACTGAATATGCTTCCGTGGAAGGGACATTTTGAAACAGAAACAACCTTGGACATGGCCACGGGCTATCTATCACCCAAAGGCATAGCCCCAAATGGAGAGATGTGGGGTGCAGTGGAAGGCATCTAGGATAAACAGGGTGTCTGGGACCCAGGCTGCCCAAGTGAGAAGGCAGGTTTGCCTCACGGGCACACCCTGCCCTCTGGTCACAGCTGCGGTGCGACTGAATCTCTGTTAATCCAATCCTCGTTCCCACTGACTCACATGCGCAGCGCAGAGCGAGGACGCCTCCTGAATGACAAGTGACTCCAGCCTCTGTGTGAGCTGAAAGACAACTCAATTAGCCCAAGCCGGTGACTCTTGCTACGCCGAAACATCCATTTCTGGCCCGTCTGCCTCCCTACATGTTCCTGTTTGTTTTCTTAAGCTTCGGCTTGAGCTGTGACTCAGCCTGTGTAATTGACTGTTTCGGGGGCCAGTGCTCTGTCCAGAGGGCCAGTCCTGTCTTCCCCAGTTCCTGTCTCACCTCTAGTTCCACTTGCACGCTTGTCTCAGTGACAAGCTCTCCACCACGGCCTCTTGCTCTTGGCAGCGCGGGCTCAGGAGCAGGGCAAGGTGGTTCCTTCGGGAGAAGACAACCGTTACCAAGTGGCTGGCCTTTCCCCAACTCTGTCTTCGTGATGCCTGAGTTTCCTGATCTCTTGTCCCCACTACTCTCTAGACTTGTTCCCCAAGGTGAAACAAGAGCAATTTTCTCTTAAAAAAAAAAAAAAGCCTGCTGGGGGGCTGGAGGGATGGCTTAGTGATTAAAGCATTTGCCTGCTAAGCCAAAGGACCCAGGTTCAATTCCCCAGGACCCACGTTAGCCAGATGCACAAGGGGGCACACATGTCTGGAGTTTGTTTGCAGTGGCTGGAAGCCCTGGCAAACCTATGCTCTCTTTCTCTCTGTCAAATAAATAAAAAAAAAATTTTTTTAAAAAAAACAGCCTTCTCGGGTGGGGAGGTGGTGGCTGGAGAAATAGCTCAGCAGTTAAGGGGCTTGTTTACAAAGCCTGATGGCCTGGGTTCAATTCCCCAGTACCCATGTAAAGGCTGATGCACAAAGTGGTACATGCTTCTGGAGTTTGTTTGAAGCAGCCGGAGGCCCTGGCATGCCCATTCTCTCTGTCCCTCTTGTCTCTACCCCTCTCTCTCTCTCTGCTTGCAAATAAATAAATAAAAATAAAATAATAAAAAAAATTTACCCGAACTTTGTCTTTACTGAAATAAAGAGGGGCTGGAGAGATGGCTCAGTGGATAGGGCACTTGTCTTCAGAGCTTAATGACTTGCTTCCCTGGTACCCATGTAAAGCCAGATGCACAAGGTGGCACATGTGTCTGGAGTTCATGTGCAATGGCTGGAGGCCCTGGTGTGCCCATTCTCTCTCTCTCAAATAAATAAATAAAATATAAAAAGGAAAAAAGACAAAGCCAGCTGGTGAACCAGGCCTGGTGTACAGGCCTAAAATCCCCACACTTGGGAGATGGAGGGAGGAGAATCAGGAACGCAAGGTTAAGTACTGAGAAAGCTCAAGGTCAGCCTAGGAAGTTACATGAGACTCCTGTCTCAGAGGGAGAGAGAGAGAGAGACAGAGAGAGGAAAGTAGGGAAGGAGGGAGGCGAGAGAGAGAATAGTAACTGGGGCTGGGACTGTAAATCAGTTGCCAAAGTGTTTACCTAGCATGCATAAAGTCCTGAGTTCCATCCCTAGCTCCTCATAAACTAGGCTTGGCACACAGCTGTAATCTCAGAATTCCGGAGGCAGAGGCAGCTGTAAGCTCCTGCCTTAACGTTCATCCCCATGTATTCACGTCCTCTCACTTTGGGTTAGAGAAGCTTCTCTCTTCAGATGGTGGTGAGCTCTGGGATGACTCAAAAGGCACCATGGTGCTGAGAAGAAGTAACGGAGGAGTGCTCAGCACTGAAACATCTCTATCACACCTTCCAAGGCTCAGGGTCTAATGTGGAAGAGGTGGCGGAAAGAATGTAAGAGCCAAAGGAAGGGTAGGACTCCTTACAACGTGCTCCCCCAGACACAAAATGGCCTGGATATCCAAGACCTCACAGTGCCTGACACTACCTACACAAGACCATCCATCATAAGAGGAGGAAAAGATCAAGACATCAAAAGTAAAAGAGAGATTGAGATGAGAAGGGGGTATGACGGAGAGTGGAGTTTCAAAGGGGAAAGTGGGGGGAGGGAGGGTATCACCATGGGGTATTTTTTATAATCATGGAAGTTGTTAATAAAAATTTGAAAAAAAAATATATATATAAGAAACAAGGGCTTCGCATGCTGCTCAGTGATAAAGCACTTGCCTAGTATGCACAGTGGGTTCAATGCCAAGGCCTACAAAAGAAATAAGCATGCCCTAAGTCAATGCATATCATCCTTCCATGGTATGCTTTCTGCCTTTTTTTAAAAAAATAAAAACTGGAAACTGAGGCAGGAGAATCATGAATTCAAAGCCATCTCAGGATACATAGAAAGGTCCTATCTCAAAAAGAAAGAGAGAGAGAGCCGGGGGTGGTGGCGCACACCTTTAATCTTAGCACTCGGATGGCAGTGGTAGGAGGGTCGCAGTGAGTTCAAGGCCACCCTGAGATTACAGAGTAAATTCCAGGTCAGTCTAGGCTAAAGTGAGACCCTACCTCAAAAGAGAGAGAGAGAGAGGGAAGGGAACATGGTATCTCATGCCTATGATCCTAGAACTCATGAAGACCTCACTCAAAAAAAAAAAAAAAAAAAAAAAAACACATAAAACAAAACCAGAGTAAGTGAAATGAAGAACTGAATGAAGGAAAAAATGCATTTTCTTTTCCGAGGTAGGGACTCACTCTAGCCCAGGCTGACCTGGAATTCAGTATGTAGTCTCAGGAATTCATAGAAAGCCTCCTACTTCTGCCTCCCAGGTGCTGGGATTAAAGGCGTGCGCCAGCATGCCTGGCAAATTTTATTATTTTTTTTAAACACTACTGATTTTTCTTCTTGCTTTTAATTAATTGATTTTTAGTGAATATTTTATTGGCTTTTCTTTTTTTAATTATTAATTTATTGTATTTATTGAGGGCAGTACAGAACCAAGGGAAGGAAAATGAATACATACACATGGTCTCAAATCCCACGTGGTGGGCCCAGAAAAAAATCATAACGAGAGAGACAGGAAAGAAAAGAAAGTACAAAGAGCTCTGACATGTGAAGGGCGGGAGGGGCTAAAGAGCTCATATGGGAAGTGGGGGTGAGGGGGTTCTCTAACCAAGCTGGGCCAAGACGAGGGGAACGCGCCAGAACCTGGAGGGACATGAGTGATGAACAGGCTGCAAAGAGGACTTTTTGTTTTATTTTCTTCGAGGTAGGGTCTCACTGTAGCCCAGACTGACCTGGGATTCACGATGGTGTCTCAGGGTGGCCTCGAACTCATGGTGATCCTCCTACCTCTGCCTCCCGAGTGCTGGGATTGAAGACGTGCACCACCATGCCCGGCTCGGCTTTTTATTTTTTTAATTGAGCAATTTAGGCATATTTATAGTATAACGATATGCTGTTGTGAAATCTGTGTGCATTGTGGAATGGCTAAATGCAGCCAATTAGCATACACATTACCTTGTATACTTACCATTTACTTACACCAAGAAGACCTCAAGCCTGCTCTCTTAGTGATCTGTTTGAATAAAAAGACGTTAGCTACCACTTTTAGTATTACATGATTATAGTTTGAGATATTTATGAGTTATATAAACTCACACTTTTCTTCTTTATTATTACTGTAAGCTAATTACAAAACAATGGGTTTCCTGTGACATTTTCACAGATGTATATATCTTTGAGCAGTCTTAGTGTTTTGAGGGGTTTTTATTTTTGTTTTAAAGATATATTATTTATTTATTTGAGAGAGAGAGAGAGAGAGAGAGAGAGAATAGGTATGCCAGGACCATCAGCCACTGCAAACAAACTCCAAATGCATGTGCCACCTTGTCTAGCTTATGTGGGATCTGGGAAATGAACCTGGATCCTTAGACTTTGAAGGCAAGTGCCTTAACTGCTAAGCCATGTCTCCAGGCCTGTTTTTTATTTTTTTGAGATTCACTATGTAGCTGAGGTTGACCTTGAACTCCTGATCCTTCTGCCTTTACCTCCTGAGCGCTGGGATTATTGACACATACTGTTTGTACACTGCCTGGCTCTCTTAGAAAAAATAATTTTGCTTTTGTATTTTTCAAGGTCGGGTCTCGCTCTAGCCCAGGCTAACCTGGAATTCACTCTGTAGTCTCAGGCTGGCCTTGAACTCACAGTGATCCTCCTACCTCTACCTCCCGAATGCAGGTGTGCACCACGCCCAGCTAGAAATATTTTTTAAAATATTTTTATTTATTTGTATACGTCAGGGAGAGGCCACATCCTTGAAGCCAGGAGTTTTGCAAAGGAGAGCTTATTGACCATTCCCTTGCTGGATCTAGAGTGGTGTGGGGTCCTTCCCTTAGGGGCATATAAAGTCTACTTGTCTCTCTTCTGTGGGAGGTGTGGGTGGGCACTGCCAGTCACTCCAGGACATTAGGGCATCATGGGTACATGGTGCTCTGATACCAGGAGGAGGGGTGAGCAGGCTGCATTCTAAAGTGGGCTCAGCATCTCCTCCTTCATCCAAGAAGAACTTTTTTTTTTTTTTTTTTTTTGAGGTAGGGTCTCACTCTAGCCCAGGCTGACCTGGAATTCACTATGTAGTCTCAGGGTGGCCTCAAACTCACAGCAATCTTCCTACCTCTGCTTCCCGAGTGCTGCTGGGATTAAAGGCGTGCGCCACGGAGCCGTGCTCAGGAAGGACTTTTGTCTAGTAAGGGACCTCAGTGGCCCTGGATCCTTTTCTGTCTGCTGCTTCCAGTGTGCGTAGTTCTCCACTGTCCTAGGAAATTTCCCTCGTAGGCAGCTACTCCTGACTAATAAAGATCACTTCTCTAGGGTTTTCATGTGTTCCAAGACTAGGGACAAAGTCCTGTGGGTGCCAAGTTCTGTTTATTGCTGGGCTCCCTCTTGGACGTTGGTGTGGGAGGCAGAAATTCCAGGAATCCCAGTTCCTTCTTCCCCTTGGCACCCTCTTCACCCTCCTCCCTTCTCCGCCCCCCTCCCAGCTAGTCCTCAAGCCCTTGCCCACTTGGTGAACACTTGGCCAATTGTCTCCAAGATCTTTACGTCTCTCATCCCTCTTGGGCGCAGCTTACACTGGGCCAGATGCTGGTGCTGTAGGTGTTGGACATTGGGACTCAATGAAGCACCCAGGGGTGATGGGGGTGAGGAGGCAAGCTGGGGGAGAGGCACAGAGGGGAGCAGAGGGCTCCACAGAGGGGGAGAAACAAATACCCATTCACACCAAATTCTAGAGGGACTGCCTTCTGCAAACAGCCCACAAAGCATCTAGTCTCTGAAAACAGAAAGAAGGGTCTCACATCACTTAGCAGCTATGTAAAAGCTGGCCACAGCAGGCTGGGGAGATGGCTTAGTGGTTAAGGCGTTTGCCTGCGAAGCCTAAGGTGCCGGTTCAATTCCCCAGGACCCTCATAAGCCAGATGCACAGGGGGGCACATGCGCCTGGAGTTCGTTTGTAGTGGCTGGAGGCCCTGGTGCACCCATTCTCTTTTTCTCTCTGTCTCTTCCTCTCTCTTTTTCTCAAATATAGTGCTTGCCTGCAAAGCCTAAGGACCCAGGTTCAATTCCCCAGTACTCACGTAAAGCCAGAGGCACATGGTGGCACATGTGTCTGGAGTTCATTTGCAGTGGCATGCTCATTCTCTCTCTCTATTTATCTGCCTCTTTCTCTATATCTATATATCTATATCTATATCTATATCTATATCTATCTATCTCTTTCTCTTTCTCTATAAATAATTTTTTTAAAGCTGGTCATGGAGACACACATCTATAACCATAATTTGCGAGAGGCCAAGACTGGGACTTGCTAGGGCTCACTGACTGGGGAAAACAAGGAACAGCTTGGAGTGGAGTGAGAGATTTCCATCTCTTTTTTTTTTTTTTTTTTTTTTTTTTTTTTTGGTTTTTCGAGGTAGGGTCTCACTCTAGCCCAGGCTGACCTGGAATTCACTATGGAGTCTCAGGGTGGCCTTGAACTCACGGCGATCCTCCTACCTCTGCCTCCCAAGTGCTGGGATTAAAGGCGTGCGCCACCACGCCCGGCTCAGATTTCCATCTCGAGCAAGTGTACACATGAGCCATGGAGGAGGGCACCAGCAGCTCTTCTCTGACCTCCACACGTACACACGTGGAGAGCATGCATGTACAGACATACGTGTGTATACCAAAGACTATCGCATCACACACGATGCATACTGTACACACACGCTCAAAAAAAAACTTCTTAGAGCAAGACACAAACCTGTGGCCATTTCCATTTGCCTCAGTGCGTCTCTCCTCACACTTGGCATTTCACCTATCTCTCCTTGGAGTCCATCCTGCAGGCAGCACTATGTCAACACCCCCCCCCCTCCATGTCCAACATGTCTGAAGAGTCTTCCAGCCAGGACTCACCTTGCAGGGGTCTGGAGGGGGTGAAGGGGGCTCATCCTACGAACATCAGAAAGTGCCTATGTGCCACCACGCCCAGCCACTTTTTTTTTTTTTTTTTTTTGGTTTTTCGAGGTAGGGTCTCACTCTGGTCCAGGCTGACCTGGAATTAACTATGTAGTCTCAGGCTGGCCTTGAACTCTAGGCGATCCTCCTTCCTCTGCCTCCCAAGTGCTGGGATTAAAGGCATGTACCACCATGCCCAGCACTTTTTTTTTTTTAAACAGGTGTCTTTAATCACTGAGCCATAGCTCCAGCCCCAGGCACTTTTTTTTTTTTTTTTTTTTTTGAGGCAGGGTCTTGCTCTAGCCCAGGCTGACCTGGAATTCATTATGTAGTCTCAGGATTGTCTTGAACTCATGGTGACCCTCCTACCTCTGCCTCCTGAGTGCTGGGATTAAAGGCGTGCGCTACCACACCCGGCTAAAGGCACATTTTTTTTATTGTGTGTGTATGTCTGATATGTGTGTGTGGCGTGTACACATCAAGGCATGTGTGCAGAGGTCAGAAGGCAATCTTGCCATGTTGGTTCTCTCCTTTCACCTGGTTTCTTTTTAAAATTTATTTACTTGAATAGTTTTATGTTATTTTATTTATTTGAGAGAGAATGAGAATGGGCGAGCTAGGGCCTTCAGCCACTACAAATGAACTCCGGACACATGCTCCACCTTGTGCATCTGGCTTACATGGGTCCTGGGGAATCCAACCTGGGTCCTTAAGCTTTGCAGGCAAGCACCTTAACTGCTAAGCCATCTCTCCAGCCCTATTTATTTATTTATTTGAGAGACGGAGAAAAAGAGAGAGAGGCCTGGCATGGTGGCGCATGCCTTTAATCCTAGCACTCAGGAGGCAGAGGTAGGTGGGTCGCTATGAGTTGGAGGCCAGTCTGGGTCTATAGAGAGTGAGTGAGTTCCTGGTCAGCCTGGGCTAGAGTGAGACCCTACCTCAAAAAAAAAAAAAAAAAAAAAAAAGACGGGGTGGAGATGCAGAGTATGAGTATGTGTGCTGACCAGGGCCTCTTGCTGCTACAAATGAACTCCAGACACAGATGCCAGCACCACTTTGTGTGTCTGGCTTTGTGGGTACCAGGGAATCAAACCCTAGTCAGCAAGCTTTGCAAGCAAGCACCTTCAACTGCTAAGCCATCTCTCCAGCCTTACCTTGTTGGAAACAGGGTCTCTTGTTTTCTTTGCTTCTGGGAAGGCCAGACTATGTGGCCTTTGAGCTTTGAGAGTCTCCTGACACCACTTTCCATGGCTGTAAGCACAGTGGGATTATGGGTGCAACTGCTTCTTTGTGCCTGGCTTGACGTGCGTGCTGGGGATTAACTGCTGGTCAGCATGCTTGCAGAACAAGCACCTTTAACTGCTGAGCCATCTCCCAAGCCCCAGCACATTTTTTTTTCCCGGAGAAAATGGTTCATGGGTTCACAAAGTGCTGACCAAAATCAACAAAATACAGAAGTAAAATTTCCATGTCTTAATGTGGGTTTGAAAAGAGGTCTTAGGGAAGAAGGCAATGTTTAACCCAAAGAAATGACTCAAGTGGTAGGATTTCAGCCATCAGTGATCTTTGGAGAGAAAGGACTGAGGGGGTGAGGCTCATAAGTCACACTCTGCTTTATGACTCTGAAATTGACCAGTTTGGGGCATAGCTTCGGGTGACCTCTGAACTGGTCAGGTTTCAGGGGGACAGGCCTTGTGTTACTAATTTGTTTTTCCTGCCTATAGAAATTTTCAGTCTTACCAAACCGCAAATGAAATGCCAATCTTCACGGTTTAATGAAAAGACTTGGGAATGGGCACAAAGATCTAGCTGAAATCTTCAAACAACGATCATTCCAAATCCATGCTTGGCCCTGCTCGATAATAGCTTAGCTGGTTCTCAGAGCAAAGGGCATGGCACTCAGCTATTAAGAGAAGCTGAAATCCTGCCAGGACAATGCTTAGCTAATTTGATTATTGCCCCACAGCCACGCTGCTCCCTGTGATGCTCCGCTAGTTCTAGCAACTTCACAAGTCTTTCATGGAATTTCCAAGTTCCACTTGCTGACCTTTTTATTTTATTTTATTTTATTTTATTTGAGGGGGGGGGGAGAGAAAGAGGCAGACAGATTGAAAGAGAATGGACACACCAGGGCCTCTAGCCACTGCAAATGAACTCCAGACACATGTGCCACTTTGTGCATCTGGCTTTATGTGGGTCCTGGGGAATCAAACCCAGGGCCTTAGGCTTTGCAGACAAACGTCTTAACCACTGAGCCATCTCCCCAGCCCCTGACTTGAGTTTTTTGTTTTTTTGTTTGTTTGTTTCTGTTTTTGTTTTTCAAGATAGGGTCTCACTCTAGCTCAGGCTCATATGGAATTTACCATGTGGTCTCAGGCTGACCTCAAGCGCACAGCGATCCTCCTGCCTCTGCCTCCTGAGTGCTGGGATTAAAGGCGTGTGCCACCATGCCTGGCTCTCTTAGCCTCTCACTAAGTATATTTCCCTCATGTACCACCATGCCCAGCTCATGCCTGACTTTTTCTTTAAATATTTATTTTTATTTATTTATTTGAGAGCGACAGACACAGAGAGAAAGAGGCAGAGAGAGAGAGAGAGAGAGAGAGAGAATAGGCGCACCAGGGCCTCCAGCCACTGCCAACAACTCCAGACGCATGCGCCCCCTTGTACATCTGGCTTACATGGGTCCTGGGGAATCAAGCCTCGAACCAGGGTCCTTAGGCTTCACAGGCAAGTGCCTAACAGCTAAGCCATCTCTCCAGCCCGCATGCCTGACTTTTTAATAAGGGTTTTAAGTGGTCATGTTATCGAAATATATTATGTTCTTTATGGTTTTTATATACTTCCTTTGTTCAGACTTGATCTTTAAAGGAAATTGAAATAGAAATATTCCTAAACAGCAGAAATAAGTGTTCCCTGACTTACAATGGTTATACTTGTTAGTTGGTTGTTGTGTATGTGTGTGTGTGTGTTTAGTTTATGATGGTGTAAAGTGGTATGCATCTAGTAGGAACTATATGACAAATGTTGATTTGGGGGCTGGTGGGGTGGCTCAGTGGTTAAAGATATTTTCTTGCAAAGCCTGAAGGCCTGGGTTTGAGTCCCAGTACCCACATAAAGCCACATGCACAAAGTGGCATATGTAGCCGGGTGTAGTGGTGCATGCCCTTAATCCCAGCACTTTGGTGGCCTAAGTAGGATTGCTATGAGTTTGAGGCCAGTCTGAGACTACATAGTGAATTCCATGTCAGCCTGAGCTAGAGTGAGACCCTACCTCAAAAAACGAAAAAAATTTAAAAAAAAAAAAGAAGAAGTGGAAGAAAAAATTTCTCCCAGGCAAGCTAGCTACAGCTCCCAATTGACCACAGTGATGGAAAGGGGAAACCACAGACCCGCCTCTGTGTAGACTGTGGTGTTAAAATCTGACGATGTGGTGGTGCTGGAAAGAAGTGACAGAGGAATGCTCAGCACTGAGATATCTCTATCACACCGTCCAAGGCTCAGGGTCCATTGCGGAAGAGGAGACGGAAAGAATGTAGGAGCCAAAGGAAGGGTAGGACTCCTTACAACGTGCTCCCTCCAGACACAAAATGGCCTGGATACCCATGACCTCACAGTGCCTGACACTACCTACACAAGACCATCCTAAGAGGAGGAAAAGATCAAGACATCAAAGTAAAGAGAGACTGATTGAGATGGGGAGGGGGTGTGACGGAGAGTGGAGTTTCAAAGGGGAAAGTGGGGGGAGGGAGGGTATTACCATGGGATATTGTTTATAATCATGGAAGTTGTTAATAAAAAAAATTGAAAAACAATCTGATAATGTGGAGGTTAGGTGTATTATGTGCATTTTTAGATGTCTTCAGCCTCCAGTGGGGCTCATGGCACTGGGCTTGGTGAGGTGACCCCTTGGTAAGCCGGAGTGGCACTTGCGGAACAGTAATAGCGCTGTTTTGTTATGAAAGGATTACCAAGTGTTTGTTTTACCAAGAGAATAATCCATTCACCTAATTGAAATGAGGAAGAAACAAAACTGGGTGTGGATCCTTTTGTGGCCAGAGCCTAGGCATGACCTTGGGCAGCACAGCTGTCCAGTCTGCTGCTGCCTTCAGGTGGGACTCAGGCAGCCCTCGCGTCGGCTGCTGTTGAGTGAGACGCAAATCCATCGTCAGAGCTGAGCACTTTCCGGAAGAGGAAACTCTGAAATGATAGTTAGCCATAAGAGATGAGCATAAAAAGGGCTGGAGAGATGGCTTAGCAGCTAAGGCACTTGCCTGCAAAGTCAAAGCACCCAGGTTCGATTCCTCAGGACCCACATAAGCCAGATGCACAAGGTGGAACAGGCATCTGGAATTCCTTGGCAGTGGCTAGAGGCCCTGGCATGCCCATTCTCTCTCTCTCTCTGTCTGCCTCTTTCTCGCTCTCTCATAAATAAATATTTTTTTAAAAAAATGGGCACAAGGAGAAATACACATGGGCTAATAGAATGAATTTATCGGTCTGTCAGATCTGAGGATATGTATCTCCATTAGTAGAGTAATTGTCTAGCAGAGAGACACAAAGCCCTGGGTTCCATCCCCAGCATTGCACGAAACCAGACATGGTGGTACGTACCTATAATTTGGGCATTCCAGGAAGCAGAACCATAAGGATCAGGAGCTCAACATCAACCTTATCTTCATGATGAATTTGAGGCTAGCCTGGGCAACATGAGATAAGCAAAAAAAAAAAAAAAAACATAAAACATAAAACAAGGCAGGGCCTTTAATCCCAGCACCAGGAGGCAGAGGTAGGAGGACTGCTATGAGTTCAAGGCCATCCTGAGACTACATAATGAATTCCAGGTCAGCCTGGACTAGAGTGAGACTCTACCTCAAAAAACCAAAAAACAAACAGACAAACAAAAAAAACCCCATAAAACAAACTCTACCTGTCCCCCTCCACCACAAAAAGCTTACCCCTCCAAAACATAAAAACACAAATCATCATCCCATCCCCGAATACAAAATTTTTCCTTTTCCATCCTTGATGATCATGGGGTTTAGGCATTCAAATTTTTTCTTTTCTTTTTCTTTTTTTTTTTTTTTTTTTTTTTTTGGTTTTTTGAGGTAGGGTCTCACTCTAGCCCAGGCTGTCCTGGAATTCACTATGGAGTCTCAGGGTGGCCTTGAACTCACAGCGATCCTCCTCCTACCTCTGCCTCCCGAGTGCTGGGATTAAAGGCGTGCGCCACCACGCCCGGCTCTAGGCATTCATTTTTTTTTTTTTTTAAGTATTTTATTTAGCTGGGTGTGGTGGCACATGCCTTTAATCCCACCACTTGGGAGGCAGAGGTAGGAGGATTGCTGTGAGTTTGAGGCCATCCTAGGACTATGTAGTGAATTCCAGGTCAGCCTGGCCTAGAGCAAAACCCTACCTTGAAAATCAAAAAGAAAAACAAATGTTTAATTAATTAATTTATTTGAGAGAGAGAGAGAACGAGAATGGGTGCACCAGGGCCTCTAGCCAATGCAAACAAACTCCAGAAGCTTGTGCCACCTTGTGCATCTGGCTTTCCGTGGGTACTGGGGAACTGAACCTGGGTTCTGGCTTGTGCTTTGCAAGCAAACCCCTTAACCACTAAGCCATCTCTCCAGCCCTCAGTTTTTTTTAAAGGTCTTCAGGCTGTGATGGGATCATCACAACGGGCGCCCTGCTGTGTGGAGAGCAGACACAGTCTACGTTAATGTCAGAGCAGTTGTGTGCTTCTGGTCTTCTGGGGAAGCAGATGAGGTTGGGGGAGGGGAGATGGAGGGAGGCAGGAGGGAGAGCTAAGGCATTTGGGGCAGAAACAGAAAGGTGCTTGGAGGAGCTACGGAGGAAGATGAAGAGAGAGCAAAGAGGACACAGGAGGAGCGAGAAAGAAACAGGCAGGACGTGATGGCACATGTCTTTAATCCTAGGACTAGGAGACAGAGTACAGATGAAGCAGAGGCGAGAGAGAGCTTTGAATACAAACCAGTCCAGCGGCTGGGGAGAGAGCTCACTGGGTACAGTGCTTGTAAAAAATGTCAGGCATGTTGATAAGCAATTGGAATCCCAGTCCCAGGAAGACGGACAGGCAGATCCCTGGGACTCATTAGCCAGCCAATCTTGCCTACTTGGCAAGTTCCAAGCCAACGAGAAACCCCATCTCAAGGGAAAAATAACAGGTGGACAAGGTAGACTTCGTTCCTGGGGAATTACACCTGCAGTTGTCCATCCGCACGTAAGTCACACGTACAAATATGTACTCCTAAACCCATTTCAAATTGCAACCTCCAGCCTCCCCACCCATATATACCATACACCCAACCCAGCACCAGTACTGAAATGCATTTTGTCCCGTGACAGCACCTATCCACTGGGGCTGTTATGCAGTAAACACCCAATAAACATGCGCCATGAAGGAGTGGGTGCATTTGTCCAAACACACCCAGCTTATTTCTCCCTCCCCTTGCTACCTTTTTCTGAGTGTCTGTAAACCCCAGGCAGACTACATTTTGCAAGCACCATCTAGGGCCTGTCATCAGACCCACTTCCCAGCATGGAAACGGAAGCCCTGCTAGCGGGCACACTCTTCTACCAATAGGGTCCCGATTATCTTGTGCCTCTGTGGGGTGGGGAGGGAGGTCACAGCAGAGGCCAGAGTCCTATGCACTGCGCCTTCCCTCTGCCCTTTTCTTTATAAGACTAGGTTATCTGTGGATCTCCAAATCCCACTGGAGCTGAACAGCTAGGAAGAAGTTCATAGCATTGATCAATAAGTGACTGATTGCTTGATCTTGGTGTGTAGATATTTCCAGTTCTTTATTTTATTTACTTGATTTTTTAAAAAAGATTTCATTTTTATTTATTTATTAGAGACAGAGAATGTGAGAATGGGCGCGCCAGGGCTCCTAGCCACTGCAAACGAACTCCAGATGCATGCAGCCACCATGTGCATCTGGCTTATGTGGGACCTGGAGAATGGAACCAGGGTCCTTAGGCTTCTCAGGCATGCGCCTTACCTGCTAAGCCATCGTTCTGGCCCCTGTTTATTTGATTTTTAATATTTTATTGATTTATTTAGAGAGACAGAGAAAGGGGCAGATAGAGAGAATGGGTGCACCAGGGCCTTCTAGCCACTACAAACAAACTCCAGATGCATGCACCACCTTGCACATCTGGCTTTACATAGGTCCTGGGGAGGTCCATTCATTTTGCCCGCAAGTGCCTTAACTGCTAAGCCATCTTTCCAATTCTTTATGGTTCTGAGAAGGAAGAGGCCCAGAGGCCCCGGCAGGAAGCAGGGGAAATGCAGGCTTCATGGGTCTCTGTCCTTACACCGACTGCGCCTGTCGCCTCAGGCTGCGCCCAGGCAAAGCTCACCTTAGCTCTGCTTCAGGAGAAAGCTCACTCTCCAGCCGCAGGCCCCCGCGTCCACTCTGAATACATGTCTCTTTTCTCACACATGCTGACTTTCAGCTTCCAAATCCAACATTCCTAATGTGGCCTCTCTAGCCTTCAGCCGGCTATAGAGAGCAGGCTTCGGTTTCGGGGCCCCCTCTCTGTGGGTGTAGCTCATCCCCTTTGTGAGATAGTGGGGCTGCACGGGGTGTGAAACACCTCAGACAGCATGGACAGGCTCAGGTTGAGAGTTCACCTGGCTCTCTAGAGAATTCTCATTCCATCCCACCCTGGGGCCTGTGTTCAATCTTTCTAAGAGAGCAAAGGACCTCTTCTTAAAAAAAAAAAAAAATTAATTAGAGCTGGGCATGTACGCCTTTAATCCCAGCATTCTATAGGAGGATCACCTTGAGTTCAAGGCTACCCTGACACTATATAGAGAATTCCAGGTCAGCCTGAGCTAGAGTGAAGCCCTACGTCAAAATTATTATTATTATTATTATTATTATTATTATTATTATTGGTTTTTCGAGGTAAGCTTTCACTGTAGTCCAGGCCAACCTGGAATTCATTATGTAATCTCAGGGTGGCCTTGAACTCATGGCGATCCTCCTACGTATGCCTCCTGAGTGCTGGGATTAAAGGCGTGTGCCACCACACCGGGCAAAAAAAAAAAAAAAATGTTTTAATTAATTAATTTATTTATTTAAGAGAGAGAGAATGGGCACCAGGGCCTCCAGCCACTGCACTGCACACCAACTCCAGACGCATATGCCACCTTGTGCATCTGGCTTCGTGGGTACTGGGGAATCCAACCTGGGTCCTTAAGCTTTGCAGGCAAGCACCTTAACCACTAAGCCATCTCTCCAGCCCAAGGGCCTCTCTTCTTATTTTAGTTTCACAACCTAACAAGTTGTTTTGTTTTGCATGTTTGTTTATGCATGTGTGCGCGCGTGGTGGTTTGAATGAGATGTCTCCCATAAACTCGTGTGTTCTGAATGCTTGGTCCCCAGCTGGTGGCAATTTGGGGGTGGCACCTTGCTGTAGGAGGTGTGTTGCTGTGAGTGGGCTTCGTTATAGCCAGCTCCCCCTTGCCAGAGTTCAGCTCACTCTCTGGCTGCTGCTTTCCACCTGCTGTGGCAAGAAGTGACACCCAGACTCTATGCTAACCATGCTCTCCCGCCATGTTGAAATTTCCCCTAGAGACTGTAAGCCAAAATAAAGCCTTTCTTCCCATCAGCTACTGTTTTGTCCCAGCAACGCTAAGGTAACGGCAACACCCACTGACGTTTCAGTGGTGGTGATGGGGGTGCGTCTGGTGTATATGTAGGCGGGGGCTTGGCAGCTAGAAGATTGCAATTTTATTTTGTTTTTGGTGTTCTGAGACAGAGGCTCACTCTAGCCCAGGCTGACCTAGAATTCACTATGTAGTCTCAGGCTGGCCCCGAACTCCCAGCAATCTTCTCATCTGTGCCTCCTAAATGCTGGGATTAAAGGTGTGCACCACCATGCCTGGCTATTTTATCTGTTTTATTTTAGTTTCGGTTTTATTTTATTTATTTATTTATTGTTTCTCGAGCTAGGGTCTTGCTCTACCAGCCTGACCTAGAATTCACTCTGTAGTCTCAGCGTGACTTTGAACTCACAGCAATCCTACCTCTGCCCCCCCCCCCAAGTGTTGAGATTAAAGGTGTTGTGCCACCATGCCCGGTCCAGCTTTATTTCATACTTTTATTTATTTCAGAAAGAAAAAAGAAATTAAAAAGAGAGAAAGGAGTAAAATGGGTGTGCCAGGGCCTCTTGCCACAAATTTCAGACGCATGCACCCACCACACTGGGCATGTGGCTTTACGGTGGATACTGGGGAGTCAAACTCCCACCATCTGGCTTTGCAAGCAAACTCCTTTAACCACTGAGCAATCTCCTCGGCCCCAGATTGCAATATTAAATAGGCTTGGGAGTGAGGAAGAGATCTTTTGCGGTGTGAGTGCGGCTGTCTGTCTGTTTTTTCCAGATTGGGGGTGGGGGAGGAGAGAATAGAACGACTGGATGGGGATCCTGCACCCATTTTTGGTTGGACTGATTGTTGATGTCCCCTACGATTAAATCCCTTTCTCGAGGCTCGACCTTCAGCGTGTGAGCCCCAGGAAGAGACTGAGAATCAAGCTTTCTTGGAAGGAGAACAGTCCATGAAAACTGAACAACAGCAATCAATTTCTCTCTCTTTCTTTTCTTTTTTTTTTTTCTTTTTTTTTTCTTTTTTTTTTCTTCTCTCTCTCTCTCTCTTTCGTGTGTGTGTGTGTGTGTTTTCCGAGGTAGAGTCTCGCTCTAGCCCAAGCTTTTTATTTTTCCCCCCTCTCAATTTCTGACCTGACTCAGAAGGTGCACCACGATTATTATTTTCACCTAATTACACCAAGGCTAATAACTAACGCGACTCCCACTACCACCCTCCCCCCAAAACCGCAACCCCCACCCCGAGGCCCCGCGGGGCGCTGAGGTCTGCAAGCGCGCGCCTTTTTCTCGCTGTTACTTTTTTCCCCCCCAGGGCCGCTGGGCGGAGTTTCGAGTCGGGGGCGTGGCCGCAGGGAAGGGGCGTGGCCAGAGAGGGGCGTGGCCAGCCCGGAGGCTCCACCCCCAGCGGCCCGGGACTGGCGCGGGCGGGCTGAGCGCTGGTTAAAGAGCCCGGCGGAGGCGGGCGCGCCAGACTTGTCGCGCGCGGAGGAGCGTGCGCACGTGTGTCCCCCCCACTCCCCGGAGTCGGTCGGAAATTGTCCCCAGCTCTTTGCATCCTCGAGGACATTGAGGGAGCCAAACCCTTTGGGGGGTGTGTGTGTGTGCGTGCTCCCCTCGGTCCGCGTGGAGCGTGATCCAAGGCAGTTCCCGGAGCTCAAAGCAGACAACTTAAAAACATTTTTATTATTATTTTTATTATCTTTTTCTTTTTTTGTTTTTGGTCCGGGGAGCTGTGCTGAGCTGGGGTGTTGTTCGTTGTTGGTGTGTGTGTCGGGGGGGGGGGGGAGTTGGTAGTGGACTACGGTGGGTACTGCGCATGCGGAGCTCCAAATTCAAACAGCTGGACCGGGCGCTGCTGCTGGGACTAGGGGACTTTTGCTCCTTGGAAGGGACCACCGCGGAGCCATGGTGGACCGGGGCCCTCTGCTCACCTCGGCTATCATCTTCTACCTGGCCATCGGGGCGGCGATCTTCGAAGTGCTGGAGGAACCGCACTGGAAAGAGGCCAAGAAAAACTACACCACGCAAAAGCTGCATCTGCTCAAGGAGTTCCCGTGCCTGGGCCAGGAGGGACTGGACAAGATCCTGCAGGTGAGCTGCGCCTACGTCCTCCACCCTTCCGCCCCCCACCCTCCATCTACACCTGCTGGGGGACCGCCACGAGTCTCCCTCCCTCTCCCCAGCCCCATAGTGTCTGATGACATCACAGCCCCAATAATGAGAGGGTTTTTTTTTGGGGGGGGGGTGGCAGGGGACCGTGTCCCATAAGGTGGCAGTTTGCTCACCCAGACACACGGAGTTTCCCCCCTCCCCCCAGTGTCTGATAACCTCACAGGTCCAATGAGAGAGCGGTGTGTGCGGGGGGGAGGGGGGGACATGTCCCTCGAGGTGTCCTTTTTGCATGTTTTTTTTTTTTGGTTGTTGCTCAGGGACACGGAGGTCCGTTTCCCACGCGCAGAGAGACTCGGTGGAACTCCTAGTGTGTCCCTAGAGAACTTGGGGTTGACTCCCGGGTGAGCCGGGCCCGGTGGTGGCTCGGTGTGGGTGCCTCCCTTGTTGGAGGGAGCCTGTAGGGCGGATAAAGACGTTTATCTTTCCTTGGAGACGCTCCCGGAGTCCGGGAGTCGAGCCTAGGTGCCACCCCTTTGGCGTCTCCACCTCCTGCTCCAGGGCCACTAACTAACCGCGCCTTCCTGGCGTTTGCTTCTGAACCTGGAACCCCGAGCTGTGGGGAGGTTTCCCCCAGCCTCCAGCATGAGCAAAATCTATGCCCCCCCCCCCCCCCCCCAGCCAGCCACCCTTGGAAAAAGTAGAATCAGGGGCCTTCCGTGCAGGCCTGAGTTGGCGGGATGAATGAAGGAGGCTGGTGGCCAGAATGGAGGGGACACGCTGTGGCTTCCGGGAAGGTTTATCTGGCTGAGACATCCCTCTGGGGCTTGGAGTTAAACTTTGCTTAAAGCACCAGGTTGCACAAGCAGAAGGCAAAACCCCGGGGGTCTTGTCTTCTTGGGGGAGGGAGAAGAGTTGTGTGCCAAGGGGAGTGGATGAGGGTTTATTTCCTCAGACTTACCCTTGGAGCCCTTTATCTGCTAGTGCACACGCCCAAAGGATGGTATTGACCTCACTGGGATAAACTTGGCTGACCATCCCAGCTGGGACCTTGAGTCAACTTGGGGACGGAGGTCCCTTCCATACCTGATTGATGAGACTCCGGCCGCCTGGGCCATCCACCCCTTTTTAGCTCCAGATAATGGCCTCCCTCCCCTCTGAAGCACGAGCAATAGGGTGGAGTGGGTAGATTGTCTAAGACACTGCAGATCTGATAAGGAACCACGCTTAATTTACAATAGCTCCCCAGTCCTTTCCACCTGTTTAGTAGTGTCTCTTATTTTCGAACTTTGTTTTTGCTGTGTATCAAATGGGAACCAACTTTGAATCCTTTTCCTGCCCCAGATACATGTAAAGTTGAAAGCATAGAGAAAGTCTACATCTATCTTTCTGGTGCTGCCTCCTTTTTTTTTTTTTTTTTTTTTTTAATCTCTAGGTTTCAGACATTCACACAGATGTGCAGTAATGTAGGTACCCTAGGGATCCTGGAGACTGAAGAGAATTGTCCTCAAGAGGCCTGTAGAATGGGAGCTTTAAACTTGGCTTGAGTTTCAGAAGCATCTCCCGCCCTGGGGCCCGGGTACAGTTTCCGGGCAGGGTTGGGGGGTGGGGGGGGGCGTAGGTGGGAAGTGATGCTGGTCGTGAGCATCCGAGGATGCCAGGTGGGTGTATCTGCCCGTAGTCCCAGGAGGATCTGGTACCTTCTCGGTGTGCCTGCCGTGTTTCTTGAGTGTGCGGAGGGGACGGGAGAATCGATTTATGATTTCCTTGGAGGAAACAAAATGAGTCTGTTTAGTTTGCCTCGAGGCTTTGTTTAGAGGAGGGGAGGAGGGCCCGAGGAAGAAGATATGGCCTGGAGCTGCCCTCGGAGTGTGCTTCCCTCACTGTTACTCCTCGGAAAGGAAGGAAGGAAAGAATTCAAGGCTGAATGTGGGAAGATAAACTTCAAAACACAAGAAGGGAAGGGGGAGGGCTCCAGCCGGGTGCAGCGGGTAGTGGCTGTGCTAGGTGTTACACTTACCTAACTTTCTTAAAGTGTTGAAACAGCAACAAAAATCCCTTTATATTGAGGTGCCGATTAAGCCTGTTCTGTTATTTCCCCATCCACCCCAAAGGAGGCAGGTAACTTTTAGAAATAGGATTTGGGCAGGATGGGCGGAGGGGGGGCAGTGCGATTTGGAGACTTTCATAGATACCTTCTTGAACAAAGGACAGTCTTGTCCCCATCCCAGCCCTAAGAAAAAAAAAAAAAAGCGGATCCTCAAACTAACCTCCACTGGGCAAGTCCCCTCCCTTCGTAGGAAAAACCCAAGAACTGAAAAAGGACCAGTGGAAGCATTTGCAAGATTCAGTTTTAATCTACAGAAATCTGCTTCGGTTGGCTTTCTGATCTGTGACTTGGGGCACCGCCTGAGGCCTCAGGAAATTGGTTTAAAGAAAGACAAAAAAAGAAAAACGCCAGAATCTTCTCCCCATCTGGCTGCTTGGGTATTTTTCCACCTGAGGTAGTGGGTCTTAGGCGGTTCCCAGCGGCTCACGAAGAAGCTAGGACAAGCATTCCTGAGGTGGGAGCCCTAGGTACCAGGCTTGTTGGGAGGGAGGGGGCTGCGGTCTGGAATTTGCTGGAAACTGTAAGGGGCTTTGTCAAATGCATGAGAAAGGGCGTTTGTAAAACACCTTTCTTTAGAAATAGTCCAGAAGTTATCAGGCATTTCCTCCCCAGCCCACGCTGTGGTTGATGTGCAGGCTGGTTTTCAAGTGCTTGTGCTCTGCCCTCACCAGTCCAGGACCACGTGGCTGCCCCCCTTCCCGCTTCAGAACAGCCTCAAACACTCAAGTGGTGGCTCTATTATTATTATTATTATTATTATTATTATTATTTTGTATTTCACTCTAGGCCAGGCTGACCTGAAACTCACTATGTAGTCTCAGGGTAGCCTTGAACTCGTGGCGATCCTCCTACCTGTACCTTGCCAGTGTTGGGATTAAAGGCATGCACCACCACGCCCAGCCTTATTAGTGTTATTTTTGAAAAACTATTTATTTATTTATTTGATACAGAGAAAGAGAGTGTATGTGTGCGCCGGGGCCTCTTGCCACTCCTAATGTAATGCTACTTTGTGTGTCTGCCTTTATGTGGTACTGGGGAATTGAACCCCGGGCCTGCAGGCTTCACCGAGCCATCTCTCCAACCCTGCTATTTATTTGTGTTTGTGTGTATGTGAGAGAGAGAAGTGGGTGTGCCAGGGCCTCTAGCCACTGCAAATGAATTCCAGATGCATGTACCACCTCGTACATCTGGCTTACATGGGACCTGGGGAATCAAAACTTGGGTCCTTAGGCTTCACAGGCAAGTGCCTTAACTGCTAACCCATCTTTCCAGTCCCTGTTTTTATTTTTTTATTTTTCTTTATTTTTTGAGAGAGAGAGAAATAGGCAGGGAGAGAGAGAGAGAGAGAGAGAGAGAGAGAGAGAGAGAGAGAATGGGCATGCCAGGGCCTCCAGCTACTGCAAAAAAACTCCAGATGTGTGCGTCCCCTTGTGTATCTGGCTTATGTGGGTCCTGGGGAATTGAACCTGGGTCCTTGGTGTTGCAGGCAAACGCCTTAACCACTAAGCAATTTCTCCAGCCCCTGTTTTTATTGTTGTTATTTTTTGAGATAGGTTGTCATGTAACCCAGGCTGGACTCTGACTCACTAGGTAGGTAGGTAGTGGAAAATGACCTTGAACTTGTGATCTTCCTGCCTTCACCTCTCAAATGCTGGAATTACAGACATATGCCACCACTCCCCATGTAGGTAGTGCTGGGGAAGGAACCCAGGGCTTCTTGCGTGCTAGGCAAGCACTCTCTAGCCTTAACGTTAATTTTTTTTAAAAAAACATTATTTTTATTTATTTGATAGAAAGAGAAAAGAGTGAGAGAATGGGGTGTGCCAGGGCCTACAGCCACTGCAAATGAACTCTAGACACATGTGCCATTTCATATGTTTGGCTTCCGTGGATCCTGGGGAATTGAACCTGGGTCCTTTGGCTTTGCAGGCAAGTGTCTTAACCACTAAGCCATCTCTCCAGCCCAACCTAATGTTAATTTTTATTTATTTTTTTTATGAGCAGAGAAAGAGATAAAGAATGGGTGGGTCAGGACCTCTTATCTCCAGATGCATGCGTTACTTTTTTTTTCTTTTTTTTTTTATTAACAACTTCCATGATTATAAACAATATCCCATGGTTATGCCCTCTCTCCCCCCACTTTCCCCTTTGAAAGTCCATTCTCCATCATATCCCCTCCTCCTCTCAATCAGTCTCTCTTTTATTTTGATGTCATGATCTTTTCCTCCTATTATGATAGTCTTGTGTAGGTAGTGTCAGGCATTGTGAGGCCATGGATATCCAGGCCATTTTGTGTCTGGAGGAACACGTTGTAAGGAGTCCTACCCTTCCTTTGGCTCTTACATTTTTTTCTGCCACCTCTTCCACTATGGACCCTGGGCCTTGGAAGGTGTGATAGAGATATTTCAGTGCTGAGCACTCCTGTCACTTCTTCCCAGCACCATGATGCCTTCTGAGTCATCCCAAGGTCACTGCCATCTGCAAAGAGAAGGTTCTCAACCAAAAGTGAGAGTAGGCATGCGTTACTTTTTTGCCTCTGCCTTTATGTAGTTACCAGGGAATCAAACTTGGGCTGACAGGCTTTGCAAGCAAGCACCTTTAATTACTGAGTCATCTCCCTAGACCTCTAATGATAATTTTTTGTTATTGGGTTCTTGTTTTCGAGGTAGGGTCCCACTCTAGCCCAGCTGACCTGTAACTCACTATGTAGTTCTAGGCTGGCCTCGAACTCACCTCATTTCTCCTTTTTCTGCCTCCCAAGTGTTGAGGTGAAAGGCGTGCATCCTCACACCCCGCTAGTTTGTGAGACAGGGTCTCCCGTAGCCTAGGCTGACTTTCAACTCAACTCATGGTTTTAAATGGCCCAGCCTCCCAAAGCCTGGGGTTACAGGCCAGTGCCACTGTGCCCATGGGTTCCACCAGCTTTTTGGTCACTCTCTTAGCCTCCTTTTTCTTTTCTTTCTTTCTTTCTTTGTTTTTCTTCTTGGTCTCTCTCCAGCCCAGGCTGACCTGGAATTCACTATGTCGTCTCAGGCTGGCCTTGAACTCACATCAGTTCTCCTACCTCTGCCTTCAGAAAGCTGGGATTAAAGATATGCTCCACCAGCTCCCCCTCCCCCCCTTTTTTTTCTTTCCTACTCCACAAAGGGAATCTAGCCCCTACTCTGTGTTGGGCCCTTCGGGTGGAATGAGTTTCATTTTTATAGGTGGGTACAGGCGGTATTGCCACCTGGCTTGGCTTGTCTCCCCATCAAGCCTGTTAATGGCAGGTGAGGTATGTGTAGAAAGCAAGTAGGTCGTCCGCTGCTAGCATTTATTGAGCGCTCATTGACTGAGGTATCCTGCCAAATACCTTACGTGCGTGACTTCTGGTACTTTTTATAGTGACTTATGTATTGAGATAAGGAAACTGGCGCCCTGAGAGGTCAAAGTGGCCACAAAAGACTCAGTTTCAGGAGCCAGTATCCTGCCTGTCCCCCCACCCCTGGCCCCTCCACCACCACCGCCACCAGGACCTGGAAAGCTGTGAGGTTCTGACTCTCTAAGTAGTGAGCTGGGGAAATTAATTCAGCTAGACTCCGGCCTGCTGGGAAATTCTGTTTCTACTTCCTCTGGGACAGACTTTGGGCCCTGTGGGGTTGTCCGGCACTGCTTGCATCTCTGATGTCTTGGTTTACTCCTCTGCATAGCTCCTTCTGGAAGCCCCCCACCCCCCGCAAAAAAAAAAAAAAAAAAAAAAAAAAAAAAACTAGAGGATTCAGTTGAATTACTGCAATGGCAGCCCATCTCCAAGTTCTCCCTTTGCGGTCATTAACAGGAAGGCTTTGAGGGAGCCTGGTACAGAAAGACCCTCTGAAGATGTGATGGGCACTTATCATTTATTCTGGAAGGGTGGGTGAGGGCAGTGAGGGTTAGGATTTATTCAGTGCCCACTGTGTGCCAGGCACCGGGCAAAACTTCAAGCTGCTGGGAAGAAAGCTAAACAAGACAGTGGTGTGGGCCACCATAGAGTGCTCCTCAAAGACCTCTTAATGAGGTGTGCTCCCTGCTGGGAATAGAAGGGGGGAGAGAACTCTGACAGGATGACCGGGTGTCCCATTCTCCTAGACTAGGGAGGGACGCTGGGATGCTTTTTTGTTGTTGTTTATTCGAGTAGAGTGTTGCTCTAGCCCAGGCTGACCTGAAATTTACTGTGTAGTCTCAGGGTGGCCTCAAACTCACGGCGGTCCTCCTCCGTCTGCCCCCTTCCCGAGTGCTGGGATTAAAGGTGTGTACCACCGCGCCCTTCTAACACTGGGATTCCTGCTGTGAATGGGAGAGTCCCCCGTCTCCTGGGGCTGGGGTACCCACCCACTGCGCCAGCACCACAGACCAAACTGTGGGTTTTCCTGGGCTGCTCACAGAGTTATCTTATTCTGGAAAGCTCTTGAGTCTCACCCACTCACCCTCCTTCCCTCCCAGACATCCACGTTTGCTTTTTTGTTTGGTTGGTTTTGATTTTGCAGTGCTCAAGATGGAACCCATGATGTGAGAGGTTAGGCACGTACCACTGAGCTGCATCTCTGGCCCCTCTAAGCTTCGAAGTGCATTGTATTCTAGAGTTTTCCATGTGGGCGTCTATTATTCATCTCCCTCTGTGTGTGTGTGTTACGGTGTGTGTGTTGGAGGCTGCAGATGTATGTGTGAGTGGATGTGTGTGCATATGGAGGTCAGACGACAATTTTGGGTGCTGTTCCTTAGGACAATGTCCGCTTTTTTTTGTTGTTGTTGTTGGCTTTTTTCTTTTCGAGGTAGGGTCTCGCTCTAGCTTAAGCTGACCTGGAATTTGCTCTGTAGTCTCAGGGTGGCCTCAAACTCACGGAGATCCTCCTACCTCTGCTTCCCAAGTGCTGGGATTAAAGGCGTGCGCCACCATGCCAGGCAATGTCCACTTTTTTGAAACAGGGTTTCTCATTGGCCCAGAGTTCAGCAATTGGGCTAGACTGGCTAGCCACTGGGCCCCAGGGAGCCTCCTGTGTCAACTTCCCCCAGCTCTGGGGTTACAAGCAGACAGCACTATGCCTGGCTTGTTTCCTTGAGCTCCGAGGATCGAACTCAGGTCCTCACAAGCATGTTACCGGCTGAGTTATCTCCCCAGTCCCTCTTTCCATTTTCATGTTCAACAGGAATAAAGCCAATCCCAGTTTTGAAGTTCTGACATTCTGTCACTTATACCAATCCTCCCCCAAATTAAACAAAACAAAATACCATGGAATCTGTGATAATGAATATTTGACTAAAATGCCTAAAATGAAGCACCATTGGATTTTTTTTTTTTTTTTTAAATGGAGAAAAAGCTCACCTCGCTCAGTTTTGGAGAACTGAGGGTTAATATGAACACCCCCTTTGTTTCAAGCCTTGGTGGAAATTGTCAAACTCACTGGTCCGCTTAACCGCCTTTGTAAGTCAAAGGAACACAATAGAGCTTTTGATGCTCTGGCTTCGGCTGAATTCTCACAGCCCAAGACTGTAGAGGTGCAAAGTGGGTAAGCTGGGTTTCTGAGAGGAAGTGGAAGAAAGAGACCCTTTTCTGATGGCTCCTTATGTTACTTTCAGAGTTGGAGGCAGCCAAAACCCCCCCCCCCCAAAAAAAAAAAAAAAGGATATTCTCCAAGTTAACGGCTGGTTTAGAGTTTTACCAGTTAAAGTAAATTGTTCATTAAATTGTTTTGAGCATTTTAGTAAAGCCCTTAGGATGATTAGAGGATGTTGGATATGGCACCGTGTGACGGGAGAGGGAAATCGTCAAGGGTAGAAATTTGCAAGTGTTGAAAGGTTTTAGTGGGGCGGAGGAGGTTTAAAGGAGGGGGCTGCTGGGTGGTGATTGTGAGTCTTAAGTATTTTCCTGGGGTTTTGCCCTATTTATAGTCTGCTGTTTAAAAGAAACACAATTCCCCCGGTTTTGGATGCTGTGCTTGGCTGGCCCTGACCTCGGGCCAAAAGGCTTTCATCTTGAACTTGGCTGTTTGCTGTCAGATTGGGCTCAGCTTCTGAACGCCGTGTGTGGTTGTGTTGAAGGAATGGGAGGGGGGGGGACATAGTTTTAGGGAGGAGAGGGTCCGGGGTCCTGAGACAGAACCCCCTAAGAGAGTCGGATGAGGTGCTTTGGGTACAAGAACGGATGGGGCCGAACTGGGGTGACCCAGGGAGAAGTAAGGTCAGATGATACTGGAAAACATTCCAGTAGATATCTCCTTCTGTTGTTTCTCGTGTCCTTCCCAAAGCTGGTGGAGCACGGGCACGGGCACGGGCAGAGGACATGCTATCCTAAGCAGGGACAGTTCGCATAGTTGCCATGAGCAGTGTACCTGATGGTTCTGGGGTGGCCCCTGATGCCACCTCAGAGCTTGCTTAGTCCATAGTATATTCTCTGCCAAGAGCTAAGAGCCACCCTAGGTGGCATTTGCTCTGTCCAGAATGCTTGGGATCAGAAATGGGAGCTTTTTGCAGGGCATGGTGGCATATGCCTTTAATTCCAGCACTCAGGAGGCAGAGGTAGGGGGAATCTCTGTGAGTTCAAGGCCAGCCTTAGACTACACAGTGAATTCCAGGTTAGCCTGGGCTAGAACAAGACCCTACCTCAAAAAGCCAAAAACTAGGGCTGGAGAGATGGCTTAGCGGTTAAGACGCTTGCCTGTGAAGCCAAAGGACCTCTGTTCAATTCCCCAGGACCCACGTAAGCCAGATGCACAAGGTGGTGCATGCATCTGGAGTTCGTTTGCAGTGGCTGGAAGCCCTGGTGCACCCATTCTCTCTCCCTCTGTCTCTGTCTCTCTCTCCCTTCTTCCCTTCTTCCCTCCTTCTTTCCCTCTCTCAAATAAATAAATAATATTTTTTAAAAAGCCAAAAACTAAAAGCCAGAACAAAAGAAAAAGAAATGTGAGTTTTTACAGATTCCAGAGTATAGGCATATATAAGAAATGAGGCCCAAGACTAGATGAAATTCACTAGTTTCATGTACAACATATACATGCAGCCTGGAAATAATTTTATACACTGTTATTGTTTTTTTTTTTTAATGCACCTGTGTTTTGATTCAATCTGTGAGGTCAGGGGTGTAATTTTCCACTTGTGACATCTTGTTGACATCTAAAATATAAGAGGCTTTGTATTTTAGAACCTTCTGGATTTTCAGAGTAGGCATGCTCAACTTACTCAGGGTGGGTACTCCTATATGCTCTGTAATGGGGTGGTCTGTGCACAGACTTAGTGGGCTTCGAAATGGTATTGCAAAGAATCAGGAAAATTTTTCTAGGTCTCTTGATGCTGGGACTAGAATCCAGGTCCTCATTCATGCTAAGAATATGCTGACCACTGAGCTGCATCCCTTGCTCTGAATTTTTAAAAGTAGTAGTATAGAAAACAGGGCTGCTGGGTGTGGTGGCACATACCTTTAATCCCAGCACTCGGGAGGCAGAGGTAGGAGAACTGCTGTGAGTTCGAGGTCAGCCCTGAGACTGCATAGTGAATTTCAGGTCAGCCTGGGCTAGAGTAAGACCCTTACCTTGGAAAACCAAAGGAAAAACGAAAACAGGGCTGGAGAGAGAGCATAGCGATTAAACTAAAGCGCTTGCCTGCGAATCCAGAGGACCTCGGTTCGATTCCCCAGGACCCACATACATAAGCCAAGTACACAAAGTGGCACATGCATCTGGAATTTGTTCGCAATGGCTGGAGGCCCTGGCGCGCCCATTTTCTCTCTCCCTCTTTCTATCTGCCTCTTTTTCTTTCTCAAATAAATAAATAAAATATGTTTTAAAATGTGGGGCTGGGGTGACGACGGTTCAGCAGGTAAAGCGCTTGCTGCACCAGCCCGAGGACCCTGGGTTTAGATATCCAGAACCCATGTGGACGCAAATGCGGCAGCATGCATTTGCAATCCCGGTGATCCTCCGGTGAGATGGGAGGTAGACAGAGGTCAGAGAATACTGAAACTTGTAGACCAGCTAGCCTGTTGTGCACAGTGGCAGACGGTAAGAGAGCCCAATCCTCCTCCCTCTGCCTCCTTAGTGCTGGGATTAAAGGGGTGCGCCACCACGCCCAGCCCCCCCCAGCTGGTTTTTTTGGTTATTTTTATTATTAGTTCTGTTATTTTTATTTATTTATTTGAGAGTGACAGACAGAGCGAGAAAGAGGCAGACAGACAGAGGGAGAGAGAGAATGGGCGCGCCAGGGCCTCCAGCCACTGCAAACGAACTCCAGACGCGTGCGTCCCCTTGTGCATCTGGCTAATGTGGGTCCTGGGGAATCGAGCCTCGAACCAGGGTCCTTAGGCTTCACAGGCAAGCGCTTAACCGCTAAGCCATTTCTCCAGCCCAGCCCAGCTGTGTTTTTTTAATTAATTAATTTATTTATTTATTTGAGAGGGAGGGAGGGGGAATGGGCAGGCCAGGGAGGGCCTTCTGATGCTGCAAATGAGCTCCAGGCACATGCACCACTTGGCACCTAGCTTTACATGGGTCCTGGGGAATGGAAAGCTTTGCAGGTAAGGACCTTTAACCACGGACTCATCTCTGTAGCCTCACTATTCTGCTTTCTGGTTTTTGTTTGTTTGTTTGTTTTGGTTTTTCGAGGTAGGGGTCTCAACTCTGGTCCAGGCTGACCTGAAATTCACTATGTACTCTCAGGGTGGCCTCTGCCTCCCCGAGTGCTGGGATTAAAGGCATGTGCCACCACGCCCAGTTTTTTTTCGTTTTTTTAATGAATTTGGCTACGGTGGATCTACCATACAGGTTGAATTATACAGTATTTGCCTTTTGGTTGTAAAATGGCACAGCCATTGGAAAACAGTGTGGATAGAAGTTCTACAAACAAAAAAAATAGCCCAGCCAAATAATATGGCAATCTAACATCTGGATATATATCAACTAAATTTGTTTGTTTTCTATTTTTTGCTGTGCTAGGAATAGAACCCAGAGCCTGGCACGTGTCAGACAAGCGCTGTGTCACTGAGCCACAATCCCCAACCCTCAACTGCATTGTTTAAAGAACTAGGAAAGTCGGGGTGGCGGGGGGGGGGGCGGGGAGGATGGTGTCTCCTTTTTGCCCATAGCCCCCAGGGAGGTTTAACTTTGCATGATGGTCCTGTTGGGCTGCGGCCACAGGCCAGGGAGGTGAGGGTCAGATGACAGGCCCGTCCCAGCTTAGCCAAGGAATTTGAACTCCATCAGATTTTTTGCAATTTTCAAGTCGGGGAGTGGAAAACATTACAGAAAAGTTCCTTCTTTCTTCACAGCCATCTACAACTTAAAAAGCAGTGGAATATTCTAACCTAAATTAGATTCCTGTGGGTTGAGCCCTTGGCCTCCTGAATGTTCTGATAAGAACGCCTCTTTCCTTTGAACTTCTGATGTAATGGAGTGCGGCTTTTCTCAGAAAGCCTGTAGTCTTTGGCCCTTTCCTTCACCCCATCTTTCAGTTAGCGTACCTCTCTTCCTGCCGTGAGCCCCTTTGGAGGTCCACATGGAAAAGCAGGGATGGGGTGCCCAGTTCCCCATCGCTGTCTGAAGGCTGTTTTCTGAGGCGTGACCCCAGTCTCCAACCCCTAGGAGTCGTGGGTAGGAGTCCAGAGGGGCCCTGCCTGGCTTGTCAACATTTCTGGGTGGGGAAGCCCCAGAAACTGGAGGGTCTTGAGCCCTTGAGCTCAGTCTTGCTAAGGAAAGGAAATTGGACCTTGGTGGTGAAATGAGGGAAATACTGGCGGAAGTGTCGAGTGATGGGTAGCAGATGGTGCAGGCTGGAGGGGCCAACAAGGGGTCATAGGGCCTCGGAGGATTCAATTCCAATTTCCGGAGGCCTGTAGATGGACGCCCCTCTCTGGGGGACCGGGCTGTGAACAAAACTCAAGCTCTGTCCTCAGAAAACCCCTGATCTGCAGGTAAAAATAAGGAACTGTTTAGAGATGGACATTACACTTTTTTTTTTTTTTTTTGATGTAGGGTCTCACTCTAGCCTAGGCTGACCTGGAATTCACTGTGAAGTCTCAGGCTGCCCTCAAACTCACAATGATCCTTCTACCTCTGCCTCCTGAGTGCTAGGATTAAAGGTGTGCACCACCACGCCACCAAGCCTAGCTGAGTGGGCATCACAAAAGAGATGGATTTTGCTCCTACACTGAAAGAAGACTGGTGTGAGTGTATGCTAGCAGACTTGTGAGCATTCTTGAGCCCTTACAGGGTCAGATCTGGGGCTGGCACAGTTCCTGTATCTTTAGACCTGTGGGCTAGAGTGACTGATCTTCTATTTGCCTAGGTTATCCAGGGAGGTAGAGAACTGAGTTCCGATTCCAATCCCCTGCGGACTGAGCTCTGGGCTTGTTCCTGAGTCGTGGCAGAACCGGGGGTGTGTGTGTGTGGGGGGGGGTCTAGGGCTGGCAGGCGAGGGCAGGGACGAGGGTGACACCAGCTGCTATTAAGTACGTCCGTTGGCCATGAGCTGGATGATCTGCTGTTGAACGTCATCTTCTTGAGTATTTTTATTTATTTATTTATTTTTAATTTAATTTATTTTATTTTCTGGTTTTTTTCTAAGGGTCTCACTATAGCTCAGGCTGAGCTGGAATTCACTATGTCGTCCCAGGCTGGCCTCGAACTCACAGCGATCCTCCTACCTCTGCCTCCCGAGTGCCTGGATTAAAGGCGTGCGCCACCGCGCCCGGCTGAGTATTTTTATCTTTAAACGTTGTATTGACAATTTCCATGCATGTATACAGTGTACTCTGATCATAGTCCTCTCCCACCAGCGTCTTTTGTACCCAGTTTGAGTCTTTATACTACTGCCTTTTGTCGTAAGTACCATGGCCAGAATAAACTGTTGTGGTGAATCATCATTGTCAACATGACTTTATTTAGAATCACCACGGAAACGTGTGTGTAGGGCCTTTTGCCCTGTGGATGCCCACCAGATGTTAGGTTGGTGCTGGTGAATTGAACCCCGGTCGCGGGCTATGAAAGCAAGCACTTTTAACTGCTGAGCCGTCTTCCCAGCCCTCATGTTTAGCAGAACAGGGAAGGTCTCGCAATGTGGGGATCTCTCTCTGATTCCTGACTGTGGATTCAACGAGACCAGTTGCATCATACTCCTGATGCTGTGGTGTTCCTGACACATGCTGGGCGGGACCCTCGAACCGTGAGCCAAAGAAATCCATCCTTCCTTCAATGGCTTTCATCAGATGTTGTGTCATAGCAAGGAGAAAAGTAACTAATACGGTAAACTGGTGCCAGGAGTTAGGTGTTAACTATTTTTTTTAACAGATCTCTTTTTTTTAATATTTTATTTTTATTTATTGATTGATTTGACAGAGAAAGAGGGAGGGGGGGGGACCGGCACACCACCCAGCCTCCAACCACTGCAGACGGACTCCAGACGCGTGCGCCCCCTCGTGCATTTTTTTAAAAAAAAAAGTAATATTTTTAAATTTATTTATAAGCAGAGAAAGAGAGAAGACAGACAGGCTGAGAGAATTGGCACATCAGGGCCTCAGCCACTGCAAACGAACTCCACATGCGTGCGTCCCCTCGTGCATCTGGCTAACATGGGTCCTGGGGAATCGAACCTGGGTCCTTTGGCTTTGAAGGCAAATGCCTTAACCGCTAAGCCATCCCTCCAGCCCAGGTGTTACTGTTGATAATAACCCTGGCCATGTGGTTTGTAGGCCTAATGTAGGTTTGTGTGGGAGGAACATGGAAGCGTTTGGAGCTGCAGGCTAGGGAAACCCTAGCATGCTGTAAGCAGAGCTTAATGGCCCGTCCTGGTGGGAGTTTGGAAGACCAGAGTGCCCACACCTTCTCTGCCACCGTGAACTGTATACCCTCGAGCTGTAAGCCACACTGAGTTACTTTGATCAGGTATCTTATCATAGCAACAAGAAAAGTAATAAGGGCTGGGGGGATGGCTCAGAGGTTAAGGCACTTGCCTGCAAAGCCAGAGTCCTCAGGTTTGATTCCCCAGTACTTAAGTGAAGCCAGATGCACAAAGTGGCACACGCATGTGGAGTTCGTTTGCAGTGGCTGAGGCCCTGATGTGCCAATTCTCTCAGCCTGTCTGTCTTCTCTCTTTCTCTGCTTATAAATAAATTTTAAAAAAATATTTTTTTTTAAAAAAGACAAATAATTAATATAACCACAGAGGTTAAATAGCTTGTCCAAGGCCTCACAGTTGGGAACATGAGGCGGACAGCCACCCTGTCCTCCCCCCATCCTCCGCCTTGGAACTGCCCTGCCCTACATTAGGCTGCATTGAAGGTTGGAAGAAACAGGGAACAAGGCTTAGAGGTGGGAAAGTGATGGGCATGTGTGGTGTTCTCAGAAGTTTAGGGTGTATAGGGCTAAACGGCCAGGGTGCTGACTGGTGTGACCTTGAGCAAGTCCCCTCATTCACGAGATGGGACAATACCACAGTATTGCCCTCATGCGTAGCCCCTGTGTCCAAGCGCCTACTGCATACAAAGAGTGACGTAACTAATTATCAGTGGGCCGGTGGCAAGGGAGGGTTATAAAACCCGCCAAGTTCCTCCTCATAGAGTTACTCACCGTTTTCTATTTCTGGCACATTAAAACCACAGATTGCTTCCTAAAAGGATTTTTTTTGTTTTGTTTTGTTTTTTAAGTCAACACCTGAAAGTATGACTCCTCCCTTCCAGTCCCACGCCTTGGTTAAACCTTTCTTCCTGGAGGATCCTTGGGTCCAGATGGTCTCTAGAGAGAGTATCCTCCCTAGATGGTGGCCCTCCCTGTGGGGAGACAGCACCGCCCTGTCAGAGACCTTGGTGGCCTCTTTGACCTGTCTTTGCAATATGCATTCTTCTTCCTCTCCTCCAGCTAAATATTTAGGGTTCCTCTTGAAACATTTAGGCAGCACTGTGTACTTCTGGCTGTTGTCTCTGTCTGTCTCTGTCTCTCTCTCTCACACACACCATTCCCAATACCCCACTGTAACCCTTCCTACAAGGGGGATGCTCGTTCCTCCTTTGGGAGAGAAGTTACACAGGACACTTGGTAGCAGGACCAGGCTGGTTCAGTCGTGCAGGTTGGAAGCTGGCTCTGTGGCCCGCCAGGGGAACTTGTCAGCCACCCCCAGGGGAGTATGTACCACAGGGCACCTTCATTTGTCTGTACAGACCCTGAACTTGGGGTTGGGGGCGAGAAACCCTCATTTGAGCCATTGTGTAGACAAAAGGTGTCTACGTATATAACCTGGGTCTCAGTCTTATGCACATGCCGGTGCGTGACCCTGGCCACCTTTTATCTCCCATACTTAGCCATTCTCTGAGAAAGGTTTGGAGTGCCTTGACTTTATTTATTTATTTATTGGCTTTTCCAGGTAGGGTCTCGCTGTAGCCCAGGCTAACCTGGAATGCACTATGTAGTCTCAAGGTGGTCTCCAACTCACAGCGATGCTGGGATTAAAGGCATGAACCACCATGCCCAGTGAGAGGAATTTATTTGAGAGAGACAGAGAAAGAGGCAGATGGGGGGAGGGGGACCAGGGCCTCTAGCCACTGCCCATGAACTCCAGATGCATGAGCCACCTTGTTCATCTGGTTTACATGGGTCCTAATGCAAGTGCCTTAGCCACTAAGCCATCTCTCCAGCCCAAGCAGAAATTTTTAAGCTTCCATATGAGTGAGGATGTGCGTTATCTGTGCCTGGCAAGAACAGACATTCACACTCCCCTGGGGATCCATCTATCTGTCCTTCCATCCGTCTGTCCATCCATCCACCCATCCATCTTTGGTTTATTTTATTTATTTGAGAGAGAGAGAGGGAAAGAGGGGGAGAGAGAGAATGGGCATGCCAGGGCATCCAGCCACTGCAAACAAACTCCAAATCATGTGCTATGTGCTTCTGGCTTACATGAGTCCTAGAGAATCGAATCTTGGTTCTTTGGCTTTGCAGGCAAATGCCTTAACCATTAAGCCATTTCTCCAGCCTGGGTGTTTTGTTTGTTTGTTTGTTTTTCCGAGGTAGAGGTCTCACTTTAGTCCAGGCTGACTTGGAATTCACTTTGTAATCTCAGGGTGGCCTGGAACTCACGGTGATCCCCTTACCTCTGCCTCCCAAGTGCTGGGATTAAAGGCGTGCACCACCACACCCACCTCAGGTTTCGTTTTTAAGACAAGGTATCACTCTAGACCCACTGACCTGGGCCTCACTCTGTAGCTCAGGCTGACATTGAACTCATGTTAATTCTGTGCCTCAGCCTCCCAAATGCTGGGACTAAAGGCAAGAACCTCTCTGCCCAGCTTCTCTCTCCTTCCTCCCTTCCTCCTTCCCTCCCTCCCTCCTTTCTTTTTTTCTTTTCTTTCTTTTTCTGTTACTGGTCTCCTATAACCAAGGATGGCCTTGAGCTAACTCCCTGACTCTCCTGCCTCTGCCTCTCACCCCCTGGGATTGTGACCACCTAGGTACCTCATGGGGTTCGCAACCATGGTGAGAAACTCCTCCTTGAAGCTCAGCAGTGTGGCCCCAGCTCCCCGCTGCCCACCCCTTCGGATGGGAATGTGCAGTATAAACAGCGTTCCCTGTCCACTCTGGGTCTGTTATCTCCAGGGTTCCCCCTGCCCCATCACCCCCATTGCTCATGTTGTCAACTCCTTTCCTGGGATGCAGCAGGTCCAGATAGCACTTGGCAGCAGGCTTGCGGTTCTCGAGCCTGGTCCTCGTTCCCCAGTGGGGTGCTGCGACCAGAGCAACCTGCGGCTTCTACTTTCAAGGAACTCAGGAGAGCAAATACCCCGGCCGTGCCGTGCAGCAGGGAGGAGGCGCTGACCGAGCACGTCTTATTGACCAAACACTTAGACACTGTGTGTTGAGACCCCTGAGAATATTGCACTGAGAATGAGTTCTTCCTGCATTAAAATATTAGGAACTGGAGAGATCTTAAGAACTGGAGAGATAGCTCGGTGGTTGCAAGCACTTGCTTGCAAAAGCTGGCAGCCTGGGTTCAATTCTCCAGTTCGATTCCCCAGTACCCACATAAAGCCAGGTGCACAAAACGGTACATGCATCTGAAGTTCATTTGCAAGCAGCAAGGGGTCCTAGCGTGTCAATTCCACCCTCCCCCAAATAAATAAATAAATACATAAAAATAAAAAGTATTTTTAAATACATACTTATTTGTGTGCGCGCGCGCGTGTGCATATCAGGGCCTCTTGCCACTGCAAACAAGCTTCAGGCACGCGTACCACTTTTCACTCTAGCTTCATGTGGATACTACTAGGGAGCTGAACCTAGGCCTTCAGGCACTTTTTAAAAAAAATATTTATTAGAAACACACACACACACACACACACACAGAGAATTGGTGCGCAAGGGCACTCTAGTCATTGCAAACGAACGTGTGTCGCCTTGTGCATCTGGCTTACGTGGGACCTGGAGAATCGAACCTGGGTCTTTAGGCTTCGCAGGCAAGTGCCTTAACTGCTAAGCCATCTCCCCAGCCTGCATTTCAGGGTGTGTTGCGGGGAAAGAAGACAACGTGGAGCAGCTGGGGTGCCCACTCTTGTGCATGCATGCTGGTGTCCTTGTTTAATCTTCAGACTCTTGAAAGGAGGGGCTGGGGCAGGTCAGTGCTGTTTACACGGGAGGAGACAGCTTCCTGGCTGATGGCTCCTATGGCGTGACCAGACCTAGACCACAGCCTGCATTGAGGTTTTTCACCCCTGGGCCCACCCTGCCGGAGGGAGCCGAAGTGTTTGCAGGGTGTTGTCTCTAGCACCCCGGTGACCCCATCCGGTCCTCTGAGGGGCTTGCAGGTTCGGCCTTTGTGCAGAGCCATCTGCTTGGCACTTTCATAGATAGGTCCCCCTCTGGAGGCCTGGTTCTTAGGGAGGGTCAGAGAACCAGATGCACGCAGTCCCACTTGTTGGATGGGGAGCCCAGAGAGATTTAGCTGGTGGCAGAGCTGCCTAGAGTGGAACCAAGTTCAGGTCAGTCCCGCGGTGCTGTGAGCCGTTCTTCGTTCACGCTCAGGTGTGTGAGTGTGGGTAAACAAGCCTGAACGCACGTGCGGAGGTCGGAGGACCGATTTCCCGGAAGGTCCGTCCGTCGTCCTTGCCTTCCACTTTCTTTGAGGCAGGATCCTCTCCTTGTTCATGGTGGTGTGTTTGCCAGGTTGACTGGCCTGCAAGCTTCTGGGAATTTCTCCTGTCTCCTCCACCGTCCGTCTTCACTCACCCTCAGCATGCTGGGATTATGGAAGTCCACTGTTGCTTCCAGCTTTTCCATGGGGCCTGGGGATTTTTCCAACTCAGGTAGTCAGGCTTACATGGCAAGCACATTAGCCACTGAGCTATCTTCTAGCCCTTAAAATTTCTTATTTTAAATTCATTTTCAAGGAGAGAGAGAGAGGAAAGGAGGGAAAGTGGGCACATCAGGGCCTCCAGCCACTGCAGACGAACTCCAGATGTGCCTACTGGGGAATCAAACTCCATTGGGTTGTTAAGCTTTGCAGGCAAACACCTTAACTACTGAGCCATCTCTCTAGCCTTTACCAACCCTCTTTTTAAAAATATTTTGTTTATTTGAAGCCGGGCATGGTGGTGCACGCCTTTAATCCCAGCACTTGGGAGTCAGAGGTAGGAGGATCGCCGTGAGTTCGAGGCCACCCTGAGACTCCATAGTGAATTCCAGGTCAGCCTGGACTATAGTGAGTCCCTACCTTGAAAAAACAAAAAAATAAAAATAAAAATAAATATTTTATTTATTTGAGAGAGAGAGGAGAGGCGAGGCAGATAGAGAATGGGCGCACCAGGGCCTCCAGCCACTGCCAACGAACTCCAGACTCATGCACCACTGTGTGTATCTGGCTAATGTGGGTACTGGGGAATCAAACCTGGGTCTTTAGGTTTTGCAGACAAGTTCCTTAGCCGCTAAGCCATCTCTCCAGCTCCCAACCGACCCTCTTTTAAAAATGTGTGTGTATGTGCATGTAAGCATGCATGCATGTATGTGTAGGCCAGAGGGTATTGTTGCTAGAGGTGCTGTCTGTCTCCTGTGAGAAAGGGTCTCTCACTGTCCTTGGAGCTGCCCAGTAAGCCCCAGGGATCTGTCTGTCTCTGCCTCCCAAGGTGCACCCCACCACACCTGACCTTTTATTTGGTGGGTTCTAGGAATCAAACTCAGATCCTCATGCTTACCAGGCAAGCACTTTACCCCCTGAGCCATCAATCACCCCGGCCCTGGGCTCTTGTTTATAGAACCCTTTCTCAGCCCTTTTCTAAACTGTCTTAAAATTACCTTTAAGTCACAGAGTTGTTGGTGGCATTTGGGGGTACAGGACACTTCTGCTTACATACACTTCGCCATCAGGCCTGCCCCCTATTGTAACCTCCCCAGTGCACCCCGCCCAGTGATCTGAAGGCTGTGGAAGAAAAGACAACTGTTGAAATGGTGGGAAGCTGGGGGTGGCTCTGGGGGAGCGGGTGGTCTGGGATGGCTGGAGCCAGGGACAGAAAGGTTCCTGTGTGTGACCAGAGGCCTTTTGCTCCTCTTCTTCCCTGCCTTCCCGGGGTCTGCACCCCAGAAGCTGTTAGCTGGTTATCTCTAGGTCATTTTGGAGGCTTCAGGAAGTGACTCCTGTTGAGGGTACCTCTCCTGGCAGCAAAGGGTAAAATGTGAGGCGGGAAAGGGGCTTAGTGGGTATTTCTCCAGAGTCCTGGAGCCAAGGCCCAGACTTTTGTGTGTGTGGGTGGGTGGGTGGTGGGGGGTTATACAACTTGTCTGGGACCACTCTGCTCACCAGGGGTGGGAGAAGTGCAGTCCAGGAGCAGTTGGGAGCTGGTGGGGTAAATTAAGGAAGAGAAGGCTTCTTGGGAACAGCAGCCTCAAAGGACAGGTCAGTCAGGCCAAGGTGACTGCCACACCTGCTAATGGGTTTACCAGATACGGATCTGGTGATCGGATCATGATCTGCAAAGTGGAAAGCTCAGCCCCTTGTCTCCTCCCACTGAGCCAGAGCCCTGCAGTGGCCAAGTGGTTTGACCACCTCCCTCTGTTGATCCTATCGGTCCTCAGCGCAATTGGGGGACTCAGAGGCCACCTCCCAGGGGAGGAGAGAGAGAGGCCTTCTGAGGCCCTGTACACTTAGGGCAAGTTTCCATTTTTTGTTGTTTTTTTTTTTTCACAAAGACCTTGAGCTTTCTGTCCACTGATAACAGATGACTTTGAGGGAGGAGGGGTGGCCAGGAGAGGCACACAGAGCGCCACACAGCGTGGTAATGAATGGTATGAGATAAGGACTCTAATTGCACACCAGGCCATCGGGTCAGGCAGGGGCTTACATAACTTAGGATCACACCTTTAGCGGCACCGCGCACCCAGGCCTCCCAAGTACAGAGCTTGCCATGTATCTTGTATCTTTGGATCTTGAGCTAAAGATGACCTTGAACTCCTTCTTCTGCCTCTGCCTCCTGCGTGTTGGAATTACAGGTATGAGTCACCATGCCTGGTTTACTCAGTGCTAGGGATCGAACCCAGGGCTTCCTGCATGCAGGTCAAGTGCTCTACCAACTTGAGCTCTTTCCCCAGCCAGCCCTCTTGAGATGGTTCTCCCCGAATTGCTTCTGGCCCCAAGGAAGTGCCGAGCGCGGTTCTGCGTTGCCTTGGGAGTTCTGATACCAGAGCGCCACCATTTCCTGACCGCACTGATCTTATCTAGGTGGTTTTTGTTTTTATGGCCATTTTGAGCTTCAAGTTATAAAGTAGGAAAACTCAGGTTATGTAAGTGGGTGTCACAGCTCAGAGTTGGGGCTGTCAACTGTGTCCCTAAGGGGCCCCTGACCTTCAGTACCTGCGGGACTGGAGTTATACTTGTCTCTTAGCTGTGACCTCCATCTTGATGTCAATTAAACCCACACTTGTGACAGGTAACCCCCCCTCCACCTCCCCACCACTTAGGTCCCCTACGGTTGGCCCCTTGATGGGATTCTGGCTTTAGACTTCCTACTGGGGTTCACATGTCACCCACATACCACCTGACTAAGGGCAGGTAGCTTGCTGAGGGACTGACTGGGTAGGGCAGAAGAGATTCATAGACGTTTATTGCCCACCCACCCTCGGGTGCCTTTTGTGTCCACCGCGGGCGCTTTCTCCCTCTACTCCCTGTGTCCTCGCCCCTATGCAGGAAGTGAGCACCTGTCCCCAGGCCGTGGAGTAGAATGGATGTCGGTCCCGTACCTCCCCGTCACTGCCGTTCAAGGAAAACTCGTGTCCCCTGGGCCGTGGAATGCATCCTGACAGTGTTGGCTTTGGAAGGGTGCCCTTCCACTGCCGGCATCCCTGCCCCCTCCAGAGCTGCCAAGGGCATAAGTGCTGAGCGGGCTAAGTGGGGCAGGCTGGGGCAGGAGTGTCTTGTCAGCATAGCCATGGTAGCAGGAAGAGGGAGGGTGTCCTGATTAATGGCTTTCCCATACCCTCATCCCCCTCTCCCAGGCTCTGGACTGTTCTTTGTATCCATTCGAATGACTGGCTTAGTGAATCGGACTCACCTATGTTGTGGGAGTGGGGGGCAGGGGGCGGCACCAGAAGATAGCCAGGGGGGCTCAGACCGTTTGCTGTGTAACTAGGCCGAAGTCATTGCATGTCTCTGAGCCAAGAACTTACTAAGGCCAGTTAAACGTGGAGTAGGGACTACAGGGTTGTGGGACTGGAGAGAATTGCTGCAGACCATCTGCCTGCCTTTGAAGTTGGTGAGGACTTAACTGTGTGGGGGCAGGGGTGTCGCTGTGCCATGCACTAAGCACCAAGTGGGGATGTGGCATATTGTAAGGACATTTGCTTCTCCCAGTAGGAAAGTAGCTGTAGGCTGAGGCTGGCAGGGGAGGGTCCCCTGATGCCTGATCTGGGGGTTACCTTCCTTTGAGCCACTCTCGTCAGCATACTGCTTTGGGGTTTGTCTTATGCACATTCCTTCACACGCCTCTCCACAGCGTATGCCCTATTGCATCCTAAACCCAGCACCCACCCCAGAGAAGGGTAATTATTAATGAGCGCTCTGAGCCAGGAAGCTGTATTCATCTTCTTGGCCTCTCTCCCGGGGGCAGCACCTTTCCCAGCCCTCCTTTGGCAAAAACTTCAATGGCCCACGTCCAATCTGGAAGATGGTCCCTGGTGCACCCTGGGAGATCTGCCTAGCCGGGCTCCCCCACTCACCCACCCAACCAGTGCTCCTGGGGCCGACCACGCTCCTACACCCCCCAACTCTGCGCTGTACCCCTCCCCCGGGCTCAGTACACTCTGTGCTGCGTGGCCAGTCCATAGGTTGCTGCCGAAGTGTGTTAGCACCTCCTTTAGAAGTGGGTCCGGCAGGCTCCGTCTTTTCTCGGGCAGAGGCAGGACAACCTCAGTGTCATAGGTTCCATTCTAGAAGGTTCTCATGCCTTCCAAGCCCACTGGGGGGGGGGGGAGGATTCACGGGTGTCAGTTTTGACAGTCTGCCTTAAAAATGCTTTGGAGAGCACGCCTTTAATCCCAGCACTCAGGAGGCAGAGGTAGGAGGATCGCTGTGAGTTCGAGGCCACCCTGAGGCTACATAGTGAATTCCAGGTCAGCCTGGACCAGAGTGAGACCCTACCTTGAAAAACTAAAAAAGAAAAAAAGCCTTGGAGCTTTTGTTGTTTTCATGTCCCTGCTCTGTCTGTGTATTTGGGGGTCTTTCTTTACACCTATGTTGTGGGGGGGGGGAGGGTTTTGAGGCAGGGTCTCACTGTAGCCCAGGTTGACCTGTAAGGTACTCTATAGCTCAGGCTGGCCTTGAACTCATGATGATCCTCCTACCTCAGCATCTTGAAAGTGCTGGGACTGGAGGTGTGCACCTACAATCCTGGCTCTGTGTGTGTGTGTGTAAAGCACTGAGCATTGACTCTCTAGCCTTTCATTGTGTACATATCTTAAGTTTCCTATCACTGTAAGCTTCCTGGAGCCTGTTTCCCAACCAGCCTCACTCCCACACACCTGGGCCCCGCGGCTCTGCTCCATGTAAGCCGCGCTTATGGACCCAATCAGTACGCTGCAGCCCTTAGCATAGGTGACTCCCCAGACGTCGGTCCAGGGCCCTGATGCACGACTCGAGCCTCCTGGGGGTGGTTTCCGCTCGGTGGTTTTCAACATGGGTCTGAGGCGTGAGCCACACTTGAGGTTATACAAAAACAAGCTGGAGAGACGGCTCAGCACTTAAGGCGCCTGCCTGCAAAGCCTAGCAACCCCGATTCGATTCCCCAGTACCCACGTAAAGCCAAATGCACAGTTAATCTGGAGTTCGTTTGCAGTGGCTGGAGGCCCTGGCATGCCCTCCCCCACCCCCTCTCTCTCTCCTTACAAATAAATAAATCAAGAAAGAAAGAAAGAGCTGAGCCAGGCATGGTGGCACACGCCTCTTATCCCAGCACTCAGGAGGCAGATGTAGGAGGGTCGCTGTGAGTTTGAAGCCACCCTGAGACTCCATAGTGAATTCCAGGTCAGCTTGGGCTACAGTGAGACCCTACCTCAAACAACAACAAAAAAAACAAGCTGGGGGTGGGGATGGGGTGAGGAGTATAAGTCTGCTTTTGTTCTCCAAGCACCTGATCACAGAAACTCAATTTGAAAACAGAAGCCAGGCAGAGCCAAGCTGGGGAGACAGGATTATTAACGGATTTTTTTTTTCTCCTTCCTGCCACTCACATTTTCTGTAATGCAGTTGTATTGCGTTTATAACAAAAACTTGATTTCGTTCAGGGATAAAATACATGCATATACTGTTTTCTTCTTGCACACTAGCTTTTTTGTTTGTTTGTTTGGTTTGTTTTTCAAGATATGGTCTCACTGTAGCTCAGGCTGACCTGGAATTCACTATGTAGTCTCAGGCTGGCCTCGAACTCACGGTGATCTTCCTGCCTCTGCCTCTGCCTCCCGAGTGCTGGGATTAAAGGCGTGTGCTACCACGCCCGGCTCAACACTGGCTATTTTTTTTTTTTTTTTTTTTTTTTTGGTTTTGGTTTTTCGAGGTAGGGTTTCACTCTAGCACAGGCTGACCTGGAATTCACTATGGAGTCTCAGGGTGGCCTCGAACTCACGGCGATCCTCCTACCTCTGCCTCCCGAGTGCTGGGATTAAAGGCGTGCGCCACCACGCCTGGCTTTAACGGAACTTCTGCAAACCAGCATCTCTTCAAGTCATCACTCGCTAGTGGAACTGCTCTCCTGGAGATTAGCCACTAGAGTGTAACCGCTGGGCCAGCAATGCATGGTGGTGATAAGTAACTTTCTAGAACAATGTAACCTGCTGGGCAGCAGTACCATGAGCACTTCTGAAGCCTGAGGTCTCGGAGCCTAGAGGGAAGAGCTGGGCTGCACACTAAGAGGTTTGGGATTAGACACCCACCGGCCTGATACCAGCCAAGAAGGACACGTGTGGACGGCCCTTATGCAACCAGCCAGCCAGCTCTGCCCAGGGCTGGTCATTGTCCCCCACGGGGGAAGGCTTCTAGGGGCTTGTGGACAAGTGTGATCGTTGCTTTGTGTTTGAAATTAACAGGAACTAGGAATGTAGGCAACATTTGCCACCGAGGTGTGGTTCAGCCTGACGGTCTGAGGGAGGCACACCTCGCCAGACGCATGCGCCACCATGTGCATTTGGCTTACATGGGCACTAGGAAATTGAACTGGGGTCCTTAGGCTTCTCAGGCAAGCATCTTAACCTCTAAGCTATCTCTCCAGCCCTGTATTTTTTTTTTTCTTTTTTGTTTTTGTTTTTGGATTTTTCAAGGTAGGGTCTCACTCTAGCCCAGGCTGACCTGGAATTCACTGCGGAATCTCAGGGTGGCCTCAAACTCACGGCAATCTGCTTACCTCTGCCTCCCGAGTGCTGGGATTAAAGGCGTGCACCACCACGCCCGGGCCAGCCCTGTATTTTTTAAAAAAATATTTTATTTTTATTTATTGATTTGAAAGAGGGAGAGAGAGAGAGAGAGAGAGAGAGGGAGAGAGAGAATATGAGAATGGCATGCCAGGACCTCCAGCCACTGCAAACAAACTCCAGACGCACGTGCCACCTTATGCATCTGGCTTACGTGGAGCCTGGGAAATTGAACCTGGGTCCTTTGTCTTTGCAGGCAAGTGCCTTAACTGCTAAGCCATCTCTAAAGCCCTGATGTGACTTCTTAGTATGATTTTGCTAATGATCGCAGCTATTTAAACAAAAATGAATAAAGCTCAAATTGTATTGTCCGGGCACTGGCCCACATCTCAAGGGCTCAGTAACCAACCACACAGACTGCACAGGTGTTTCTCTCAGTATTCTGTTGGACAGTATCTGGTCTGTTTTCTGTCGTTGATAACACCACAGGTGATGGGTGAGGTGCAAAAAGAAAAGAGGTTTATTTTGGCTTATAGCTCTACTCCAAGGTTGAGGGCCCTTCTGGCTGGCAGCATCTGAGGTGCTACAGGGCAGCACATCTTGAGAGATGGAGCATGAGTGTGTGTTCTCGTGTCTGTCCCCCCCCCCGGAAAGTTACCAAGAGTCACTTATAGGGACCCCTACCCTCATGACTTTATGCAATCTTTTTGGTTTTTCGAGGTAGGGTTTCACTCTAGTCCAGCCTGACCTGGAATTCACTATGTAATCTCAGGGTGGCCTCAAACTCACAGTGATCCTCCTACCTCTGTCTCTCGAGTGCCTGGCTTTAAGTATTTTTTTAAAAATATTTTATTTGGGCTGGAGGGATGGCTTAGCGGTTAAGGCATTTACCTGCAAAGCCAAAGGACCAAGTTTTGACTCCCCAGGACCCACGTTAGCCAGGTGCACAAGGTGGCACATGCATCTGGAGTTCGTTTGCAGCGGCCAGAGGCCCTGGCGTGCCCATTCTTTCTCTCTCTCTCTTTCTCTCTCTGTCAAATATATATTTTTAAATATTTTATTTATATATTTGAGAGAGAGGGGAAGGGGCAGATAGAGAGAAAGAGAATGGGCATGCCAGGGCCTCTAGCCGCTGCAAACAAACTCCAGATGCATGCGCCCCCTTGTGCATCCGGCTTATGTGGGTCCTGGGGAATCGAACCGGGGTCCCTAGGCTTCTACAGGGAAGCGCCTTAACCGCTAAGCCATTTTTCCAGCCCGACTTTATGCAATCTTAATCCCCTCCCAAAGGCCCCGGCTCTGAATTCCACAGTCAGATTAAATATTTACCCACTTAGCACCTCACAGTAGGGATTAAATTTTAGCCTGTGAGCCTTTAGGAGCAATCACATCATACTCAAACCAAGGGGGTACTGGATTCTTGAGCTTGGTAGCGCCATGCCTTTGTGTGCCAGTCATCGTACATTCCTGCTCTAGGGAGGGAGAGTTGGCAGCCTTGGAGTAAGCAAGGGTTCCTGCTGAGCTCACCCCAAGGTGAGATAACCCAAACTGGGGGTAGAGAAATGGAAGGCTTGGATTTTAAGAGCTGATAATCCTGCTTTAAAAGTGTTTTGTTTATTTTTTGTCTCTTTTTAAAAAAATTATATTTCTTTTAAAATTTATTTATTTTGAGAGAGAGAGTGAGCACTTCAGGGCCTCCAGCCACTGCAAACAAACTCCAGATGCATATGTTCCTTGTGGGTCCTGGGAACTGAACCAGGGTCCTTAGGCTCTGCAGGCAAATGCCTTAACCACTAAGCCATCTATCTCTCCAGCCCACTTTTTAAAAATTTATTTTATTTGCAAGAAGAGAGGGAATGAATGGGGAGCCAGGTCTAGCTGCTGCAAACAAACTTCAGATGCATGCGCCACTTTGTGCATCTGTCTTTATGGGGGTGGTAGGGAATAGAACCTGGGTCCTTAGGCTCTGCAGACAAGCACCTTAACTGTTAAGCCATCTCTCCAGACTCTTTAATCCTGGTTTATTCCTGTTTTTCTGTGTGTCTGTTTGTCTGTTGGTTTTCGAGATAGGGTCTCCCTCTAGCCCAGGCTGACCTGGAATTCACTATGTAGTCTCAGGGTGCCCTTGAACTCACAGTGATTCTGCCTCCCAGGTGCTGGGATTAAAGGCATATGCCGGGCTGGAGAGATGGCTTAGCGGTTAAGCGCTTGCCTGTGAAACCTAAGGACCCCGGTTCGAGGCTCAGCTCCCCAGGACCCACGTTAGCCAGTTGCACAAGGGGCCGTACACTTCTGGAGTTCGTTTGCAGTGGCTGGAGGCCCTGGCGCGCCCATTCTCTCTCTCTCTCTCTCTCTCTCTGCCTCTTTCTCTCTGTCACTCTCAAATAAATAAATAAAAATAAAATATTTTAAAGGCATGTGCCACCACACCCTGCCCTTATTACTATTTTTGTTGTTGTTGTTGTTGTTTTTGTTTTTTTGAGACAAGTTCTTGTGATACAGCCTAGGCTGCCTTCAAACTGCTGATCGTCCGGCATCACCCTGCTTGGACGCCTTCCTCGGTCCCTACCTGTCTGAGCTTCTTGCTTCCTGCCGTATTGCTTGGACTTGAAAGGGACCTGGTGTGAGCCCAGGGCCGTCCCGGCCTCGGTGTTGGTGTTACCCGCTTGCTGTGCTGTCTTTTGTGTAACCCTTCCACCTGCCTGCCCGTGGCTTGTGGGCCGCAGCTCTTCCTGGACAGGCTGTGGCCTGTCCTCCTTTTGTTCGGCCCAGTGCTGGGCACATGCCGTGGCGCAGCAAAAAGTCACCTGGCACTGCTCTCGGCTTCTCTGGGTTCAGTGGGTTGAGTCATCGCCCAGAACATAGGTGGGGTGTTGGTGCTCAGTCATATGTGTCATCTGTAGCAGGCTGGTTCAACTATTCCTTTCGTTCTCCTGAGAGGAGAGTGGCCCAGAGCCCCCTGGGGAGAGTGAAGGCCAAGGAAACATCGTGTTTGCTTATCTTGCCCTCTGGTCTCCCAGTTCTCCCTGGTGGTGGTGGTGGTGGTGGTGGTGGGGAGATGACCAGGAGTCTCATCTTAACCTGCCCGAAGAGGGCAGGCTATATCTTGAAGTTCCCTGCTAGTTGGCACTCTGTGTGGCCCAGGTTTCAAATGACTTGAGGGTAGTTGAAAGAACCCCGCTGCCAATTCCAGGAAAGTTCCCTCCTGCCACCGATGGGAAATTGCGTTTGCAGGAAGTCCCGGAGCAGCCACGGGAGAAGCTGGCAGTGTGACCCCCATGTGACCCTTAGGTGTTTGGGAAGCCAGGTGGCATTCGGTTTCTCTTAAAGCCTCCCATGATCACATCCAGAACCACCCCCCCCCCGCCCCAAACTCATGATTAAGAAGTGTCTATCTCTGCCTGGCTTCAGACGGGAGACCCTCCTGGCTCAGCCTTCCAAGGGCTAGGCCCGGTGGCTCCCTCTTGTAATCCCAGCCCTGGAGAGGCTGAGGCAAGAGGATGATAAATTCATGGCCAGCCTGGACTACATGAGACCCTGTGAAAACAAGGGTATGTGTAGGGTGGGGTAGCTAGGCTGGTGGCTCAGAGCTTAAAGGTGCTTGCCTACCAAGCCTGCTGACCTGGGTTCAATTCTCCAACGCCCATGTAAAGCTGGACAGACATTTTGTTTGCAGCAGCAAGAGACCCCTGTGTCTCCTCTCCTCCCTGTGCGCGCGCACGCACGCACACACACACACACACACACACACATAATTTTTTTTTTCTTTGGTTTTTCGAGGTAGGGTGTCACTCTGGCCCAGGCTGACCTGGAATTCACTATGTAGACTCAGGGTGGCCTCGAACTCATGGCGATCTTCCTACCACTGCCTCCCAAGTGCTGGGGATTAAAGGCGTGAGCCACCACGCCCGGCTTCAGAAATAAATTTAAATTAAAAAAAAAATTCTTTTTAAAGCCCCAGCTCTTGGTGAGGGTGAGAGAAGACAGGTGAACGCCTAAGGCATGATCCTTCTTGCTTCCGGCCCCTGTGTTTTGCAATGGGCCTCTGTCTCCATCAGGGTCCTCGTGTTATGCCAGAAAGAGAGTTTCCATTTCCTGTTGGCCTGGCCTGTCCCTGGTCCTGGGCCCCAGGTTAGGAGGCTCCTCCAGTCCCCACTGCAATCCTCACCTCAACCCGGCCTCTGTCCTAGGAGGGCCTTGGCTGTATTTTTCCATACGCTCAGTACAAAGCGGCTGTGTGCTTCTTAACAACCTGCTCACATCCTCCACCTCGCCAGGGTAGGAGGTGGAGGTGGGCGGAGGGCCGTGTCCAGGCCGGGGTCGAAGAGCCGAGCCCGCAATGCTGGTGGCCCCTCTGCTTTCTGCAATACCTGGGTGGTGAGTGGCACAGGCCACTGTTAACCATACTGTTTGAGGATCCTTTTTATACCACATCCCCTAAATAGGGGCTCCTGTGTCCAGTTCCCCTGGTATTGCTGCCGTGCTCTGGGATCTGAGAGGGGAAGTCTAGCTCAGAGCCGACTAAACATCCCTCGCATTTTGCCCAGAGTCTTTAGGTATCATAGATTTTTGTTTGTTTGTTTGTTTGTTTGTTTTTGTTTTTTCTTTTCTTTTTTTTCCTTGAAGTAGGATCTCGCTGCAACCCAGGCTGACCTGGAATTCACTAAGTAGTCTCAGGCTGGCCTTGAACTCATAGCAGTCCTCTTACCTCTGCTCCCCCAAGTGCTGGGCTGAAAGGCATGCGCCCCCACGCCCGGCTAGGGTATCGTGGTCTTCATACTGATTGTGCCTGTCTTTTTGTGGGTTGAGTGCGGGGGTTTGGAAACCTAAGCGATACGCTCCCCCATCGGGCACAGCCCATGGCGAGATGCCCGCGCTGGGTTACCGGTAGTTTCTTGTACAATTTATTCCAGGGAGGATGGAGGCCAGCTGCTGTTTGTCTCCAGCCGGAGACTAAAGCAGAGGAAATGGGCTTGGACCACAGCAGCCTGGCTGGGTGGTGGTGGGAGGGGCTGGGATTTAGGTTCAAGACAGAAAATAAGGAGGGATTTCATGACAGGTGTTGGGTGCTTGGAAAGGGGCTACAGGGGGCACTGTGAAGGATGGGGAAAAGATCACGCTTGGGGCACAAGTGCACGAGAACAGTCCCTCCGACAGCTCCTGGGGGAGCAGGTTTGGATGGGCAGGGGAAGTTTGTAATAATCTGGCAGAGAGGCAATTCCTTGGGATTAATACCTCAACCTCATAACCATCTTGGCTTTTCTGTTCTTTGTTTTTTTTTTTTTTTTTTTGAAACGGGTCTCACTCTACCCCAGGCTTTTCTGGAATTCACTATTTCATCTCAGGGTGGCCTCGAACTCACAGCGATCCTCCACCCTCTGCCTCCAGAGTGCTGAGATTTAAAGGCGCGCGCCACCACGCGCAGCTGACTTTTCTGTTTTAATTAGTGAAGAAGTTTATAGTTTAACCACTTGGTCATCTTAAATAAATCTTAACAAATGGGAAGGCTTCATCATCCCTTATCATCAGAACCCCTAGCCCTTGAGAGTGGGTAGTTAAGCTAGTTACTGATTTACCCAAGCCACCAGCCACAAGCTAGGAGAGGAGGCTCCGGATGAGAGTTCGCTAGGCTGTGTGGGACATTCTGAAGGACACAGTGTCAGCCGTAACCCCTCTAAGTTCAGGTGTAACCTGGAGGGAGAAGAGTGTGGCAAAGATTAGAAGCAGGCCGTCTACCAGGGAAGGAGGAGCTGGAGACTTGTGGTGGGTACCTCAAGCAAGGTGACCCAAGGCAGGGGGTTGTGCCCAGTGCAACAGGCAGCTACTGGGATTGGAGGCTTTGGTGTTCTTTCTTCCTCATGCTGGGAGAGCCCAGGGGCAGGGTGATGCTCTGGAACACCCAAGATCCTCAGCCATTGGACTTCAACCGCCTTGGGCATCCCTCACTCGGGCCAGCCTCCCCTCTTCCCACCTAGTCTCCTTCCTCTGGTATCTGGCTCTAACTTCCACTGGAAGCTGACTTTAAAGAGTTCTCTGGGAAGGGGGAAAGACATCAGGGCCTCGGGAACGGTCCTCAGCCCTGCACTGCGCCTGCGCCTGTCAGGGTGGCCCACAGAACACACGTGACACAGCCCGGCAGGCAGATATCACTGGGGACCCACGTTCATTGGCCAGTATGGAGCTCTAGCTAGTGCTAGGTTCTGTGGTGGGATTAAAGGGTGACTGATGGGCTGCAGAGATGGCTTAGACGTTAAGACGCTTGCCTGCAAAGCCTGAAGACCCAGGTTTCATTCCCCAGTACCCATGGAAGCCAAATGCATAGGGGGCCACACGCATCTGGAGTTCGTTTGCAGTGGCTGAAGGCCTTGTCACTCCCATTCTCTATCTGCCTCTGTCACTCTCTCACTTTCTGTCTCAAAAATGGATAAATTAAAAAAAAAAAATTTTTTTAAAGGTGAGTGAGTTGGCCTTCAGAGAGAGCTCTGGCCTATCTAGGGGAGATGCCTAGTGGGTCAGATAAACAGCTGAGCAGTGGATGCAATGCAGTGAGGGCTGTTGGGAGGCAGGCACGCACTGCTTGGATCAGGGTGGCCTCCCGGAGGAGATAGTCGAGATGTGACAGTGTGAGCCATGGGGAATGAGGGAGTGGAGACCTCCTGAGTCAGAGGGACTATCCCAGCCCCTGATCTTCAGGGTAGGGGGAGGTGGCCGGAGGCCACGTCATACAGAGCACTCTTAGAATGGAGGTGCCCTCCCAGAACCTCTGTTTTGCACATGAAGCAGCCTCATTTACGTGGCTAAGCACCACTCACCGCTCCAGCACGCCCAGTGTCCGGGGCGTTCATTGCTCATAATCCGCGTTCTAGCCCAGTGAGACCGTAGGCACGGTGACAAGACGCGCTCCAGGTGGACCCGCAGGTGGGGTTTGAGCCCCTGTGCATCTTCCTCCCACCAGACCTGGGAGCTTTCCTTCCTCTGTCCTTGCGTTGCCCACAGGGGAGGGCTCCAGACGGGACGCCTGTGGTTCTGAAGTGGCCTGGGCCAGCCGGGCTTGTGCATCCCTAAGTACAGATGTGGACCCCGGGTGACAGGAACAAGCTGGCCTGCAGGGGGACCACGGCTTCGTTCTCCCGCCCGTTGCCTGCCCTGGATGGAGACGTGGCGAGTCAGCGCTTCGCGTGGTGACCTCCTTTGTGGCCCGCTCAGAGCGCTGTTTTTAGAAATGTGGGGGGCGCCTGGTGACGTCCCATGATCCCTCGGTCCATGTCTCCACTAGGTCAGACCGAGCAGAAGAGGCTTGGAAGCCCTGGCATACGCTTGCCCTAAGCGGTACACACAGTTAAGACTAGGTTGGCGGGTATGGCCACATAGCTCTTAGAGTGCCCCTTACCTGTGCTTAGCTGACACACCTTCCTGCTTGGTTCTGATTGGCATTTCTCAGCCTGGTCCCAGGGTAGGGACCGGATAGTCGGGATCCTTCTGTGGAAAAGGATCCTCCGCTGAGGGTTTGCGGGGAGGGGGGTTTCTCCTGTGAGTTCTACCTTTTTTTCGGTTTTTGAGGTAGGGTCTCACTTTTAGCTCAGGCTGACCTGGAATTCTCTATGGAGTCTCAGGGTGGCCTCGAACTCACGCTGATCCTCCTACTTCTGCCTCCCGAGTGCTGGGATTAAAGGGGTGCGCCACCACGCCCGGCTTGAGTTCTACCATTTTTTTTTTTTTTTTTTTTTTTTTTTTTTTTTGCTTACTGTGCAGCCCAGCCGTGCCACCAGCCCTCTTTGGAGACTCTTCCTCTACAAATGGGAAGAGAGGGATGTAGGGATATCCTGGTTTTCCTTCAGGGTCTGGAGCATCAGAGGGAGGTTATGGTAGGGGAGGAGTTACTGGCCTGAGAGAGGCCGGTGCCTGCCTGGGGGAGAGGAAGAAGACCCCAAGGCTAGCATGCTGTTCAGGAAGGCGTACTTAGGGCCAGAGGGAGTTGCCTGGAGAAGACAAGCCACGGGGCCAAATCCCTCTTGGATCCCTAAACAGCCCTTGGAAAAAAGCCTCTTGATCAAGTGACTTAGCTCAGCAGGCCTGAGAGGTCCTTACAGAGACCCTCATGCTCACTGTTGACCCCCATGACTCAGGGGAGACGAGACGCCTGTTGGCATTGGTCAGGGCAGAGAAATGCTAGACAACGCCGGGATCTGGATTCTGGGAGTGGGAAATGGTCAGGTCACGTATCCAGACTCCAGCACCCCGGACAGGGCAGCGTAGAGTAGGAGTTTTGGGCCACAGCCCTCTGTGGTAAGGGCCGTGGTGGTGACTGAGGTCAAATGAATGAAGGATGTCTTTCTTATCTTAAGTCTCACTGGCCACCCCCCTTGCACTGAGTCCTTTAGAGGATGAGGCAAGGTGAACTTGGGGTGTGGAACTCCAGGGGGCCCCTATGATGTACACGTGTGTTTGTGTGTTTTTGATGGAGGGGGTGCTTTCCTATTTCCGGGACAGGCAGCCTTTGCTGCAGGACCAGGATGAGGCCTGTAGGGCCCCTGCGTCCGCACACAAACACGGGGGCTTCCAGAGGTATTCATCATCCTGAGCTCAGACCGCCCCCCCCCAGCCCTTCTCCGGAGCCCTCCGGGGGTCAGCCAGTCCCTGCAGAGCCTGCCCTGGGCTTGGCTGTCGTGGGAGTGGCGCTGGCTGCCAGGTGCAGGTGACCACCCCGGGCTGAGAACAATGGAGACGGGGTCACCTGCGTTGTTTTCTTTGTCCCTTCCAAGTGAGGACAGAGTTCGCAGGCCTGTGAACGTCGGAAACTCAAGACCTTTCTGCTGAGAGTTTGCTCCCTTTTGACACAAGCCTGCTGCCCATGAGCGTGAGATCCAGCAGTATCTCTGGGCTCCACACAGTCTGCTGAGAGATGGCCCAGGAGAGTAGGCGGGGGAATCCCAAAGGTGGATGGAAGGGCAGCCACACACACAGGGTGCTGACTTCAGGGTGGGGCCTTAAATCCGCTTGGGTCAAGGGCAGTAGCTTGGAAAACTGGCTGAGTATATTTATTGTATCATACACACACACACACACGCATATATAGATATATACATATATACGTATTAGATCTGGAGAGGTCTGGAGAGATGGATCCTTCAGAAAAGAACCTGCCTGACAAGTAGGAGGACCTGAGCTTGGACCCCCGCTATCCACACGTGCTGCACGTGGCAGTGCAAGGCTGTAATGCCAGCACTTCAGTGGTGGAGACGTGGAATCCCTGGCCCGTTGGCTCACTAGTCTAGTGAATCAGTGAGTTTCAGGTTCAGTGAGAGAGAAAGAGAGACACTGTCTCAAAAAATAGGGTGAAAAGGGCTGGAGAGATGGCTTAGCGGTTAAGAGCTTGCCTGTGAAGCCTAAGGACCCCGGTTCGAGGCTCAATTCCCCAGGACCCACGTTAGCCAGTTGCACAAGGGGGGGCACACGCATCTGGAGTTCGTTTACAGAGGCTGGAGGCCCTGGAGCGCCCATTCTCTCTCTCTCTCTCTCTCCCCCTCCTTCTCTCTGTCGCTGTGAAATAAATAAATAAACAAAAAAAATTTTTAAAAAATAGGGTGAAAAATGATTAAGGGAGGTTTCTCAGGTTGATTTCTGGCCAACACACACACACACATAATCAGGGACTTTTTTTTTTTTTTTTTTTTTTTTTTCCCTGAGGTAGGGTCTTGCTCTAGCTCAGGTTCACCTTGAACTCACAGTGATCCTCCTACTTCTGCCTCCCAAGTGCTGGGATTAAAGGCGGGTGCTACCACAGCTGGCTGTCTAGGGCAGTTTTTAAGCATCAAGTTCCCAGTCCAGGTCCAGAGACTATTTCTCTGAAGGTAGGATCCTGCTGGAGCCCTGTCCCTCTGGTACCTACATGGAGTCCTAAAAGAAGCCACTGGGCTGGAGGGATGGCTTAGCGGTTAAGGTGTTTGCCTGCAAAGCCAAAGGACCCAGGTTCGAATCCCCAGAACCCACGTTAGCCAGATGCACAAGGGAGCGCACGCGTCTGGAGTTCGTTTGCAGTGGCTGGAGGCCCTGGCACACCCATTCTCTCTCTCCCTCTTTCTCTGTCAAATAAATAAATATATAAAATATTTGTTTAAAAAGCCACCATAAGAGCCAGACGTGGTGGCGCACACCTTTAATCCCAGCATTCGGGAGGCAGAGGTAGGAGGAGGTTCGCCGTGAGTTCGAGGCCACCCTGAGACTACATAGTGAATTCCAAGACCTTACCTCAAAAAACCAAAAAATAAAAAATAAAAAGCCACACTATAGTGATCTTCCCCTTATTTGCTGCTTCATTTTCCTTTGTTTCAATTACCTATAAGTCAGCTGCAGCCTGGAAGTATGAAATGGGAAAATTCCAGAAGTAATCCATGAATTTTAAGTAGCGCTGTTCCGAGCAGCACGGTGACATTTCATGCCGTCTGCTTTCGCTTCATCCTGCCCGGCACGTGAATCTTCTCTCCCGCTAGTGTCTAGCATCTCCCCGCTGTGTCTGCTGCCAGCCTGTTCCTCTCTGAGCAGCCGTGTCTGTTGCCGCTGCCGTGGCGTGGCAGCTCTTGCTCCAAGGAATATGCAGAGTTCACTGCTTTTCATGTTCCCTGTCGCCCAGCGGGCGATCTTTGAGAATACCTGTCTCTCTCTACCTGTGCTCTAGCGAACTTGAAAGTGTGCACAAGGTGCAAGGTGGCTGCCACCCACATCCCACCCTGCCTTATGGGCTGCGTGGTCTCTGGGGCCTGGAGGTTAAGCTCGGTGTGAGCATTAGTTGCAAGGGGGGAGGGGGGAGAGGTCTGTTTTTGTACCTGCCCTGCCTGTGACGTCATGAGATGGGCTCTGGCTAACTACATCCTCCCTAGACAGAGTGACCACCGGAGGCTGGGCACTGGGCGTACCGCTTCAAGGACCAAACGTGAGTTAGACAGGGAGGGCCTCCTCTGCAGCCTGAAATCGTGGCTCGTAGCAATGGAAAGTAGGAGTTTGCTTGTCGGGGCGCCGCACACCTTCAGTCCCAGAGCTCGGGAGGCAGAGGTAGGGGGATCGCTCTGGGTTCGAAGCCACCCTGAGTCTCCATAGTGAATTCCAGGTCAGCCTGGGCTAGAGCAACACTCTACCTTGCAAAATCAAACACACACACATGCACACATACAGAAAATAGGAATTAAAAAAATATTTATTTATTTATTTATGTATTTATTGGAGAGAGAGAGAGAGAGAATGGGTGCACTAGGGCCTCCAGCCACTGCAAACAAACTCCAGATGCATGTGCCATCATGTCCACCTGGCTTACATGGGATCTAGAGAATCAAACCTGGATCCTTAGGCTTTGCAGGCAAGTGCCTTAACCACGAAGCCATCCCTCCAGCCCAGAAAATAGGAATTTTAGGGAGGTGTCACCCGCTCCAGGACGGGGTTTGTAGTCAGACCTCGTATTATGGAGCAGTAGGCAGAGAGATGAAAGGCTCTTGGGGGCTCCCAGGGGACGGGGTAGAGAAGAGAGGACGCAGTGTTGACATCCTAGTACACCAAAGGTGTAGCAGTTCCTGTCCCTCTGTCTTCTAAAAGTGCGGTTAAGCAGCCCACATAGGTGTTAGAGCAAGTCTGAGAAGCAGAGGAACAAAGTCAGAAACAAGCGTGGTTGCACAGTGACCTGGCATGAGTGGCTCTTCACGCCGCCATCCAGCATCTGCTCCAAGACGTGGGTGAGGCAGGGCCTGGGTGAGCTGGGCCCCTACCTGGTGCAGGGAGTGAGATGGCACCATTGGGCCCTGGCCAGTTCCTTGTTCTGAACTACAGCTGCCCTCCTAGACACACCCCAGTCACCTGGGCCAGGGAGAGGGCGGGAGGAGGATGCCTGGAATTCCTTCTTGCCCTGTGCTCACTCCCCCAAAGGGAAAGTGGACCCTGGACCGCCCGAGCCGTGGACCCCGACCACCCTGTCACCCTGGTACCCTCTGCTAGGCAAGGCCCTCACCGTGTCGCCAGTGAGTTTATTTAAAAACAGCTACAGAGCGATGCTGGAAGATCTTGAGGGCGTGGAGGGGTGAGCTGAGGCCAGAGGGCACCCTCCTTCTCAAGATCGGTTTCTGATTTGGCAAGTACTGAACCACTGCTGAGTGCCAGGCGGTGGCCTCCGTGCCTTCGCGTAGCTTTGCACCCTGACATCGTCATTCCTGCTGACACGTCACGTGTCCCTTGCTCTGCCTGGGAATGTGGGTTCTAGACCCGGCTTCGCCTCTTCTCCCTCCCTTCTCCTCCCCGCCCCACTCTTTTTCCAGGCGGGATTCACTCCAGCCCTGGCTGACCTGGAACTCACTGTAACCTCAGGGTGGCCTCAAACTCATGTCAATCCTACTACCTCAGCCTCCTAAGTGCTGGCATCAAAGACATACACCACCAAGACTGGCTGCCTTTTTCTTTCTCCTGCAAGCCCGGTGCCTTCCTTCTCTCCTTTCCTCTCTTCCCTTCCTCCCTTCCTTCCTTCCTTCCTTCCTTCCTTCCTTCCTTCCTTCCTTTATTTATATGCTCAGAAATGCACAAGCACTTGTGTGTACAAGTGTGTGGAAATCAGAGGACAACCTCAGTTGTCATTCCTTGGATTCCATGCTTACTTTTTTTGGTTTTTCGAGGTAGGGTCTCGCTCTAGCCCGGGATGACCTGGAATTCACTTTGTAGTCTCCAGCTGGCCTCAAACTCACAGGGATCCTCCTACCTTGTCTGGGATTAAAGGCTTGTGTCACCACACCCAGCACCTATCTACTTTTTTTTTTTTTTTTTTTGGTTTTTCGAGGTAGGGTCTCACTCTAGCCCAGGCTGACCTGGAATTCACTATGTAGTCTCAGGGTGGCCTTGAACTCAAGGCGATCCTCTTACCTCTGCCTCCCAAGTGCTGGGATTAAAGGTGTGCACCACCACGCCCGGCTTACCTTTTTTTTTTAATTTTAATTTTTTTTTTAATTTTTAGAGAGAGAGAGAGAGAATTAGCTTGCCAGGGCCTCAGCCACTGAAATCGAACTCCAGACGCTTGCGCCACCTAGAGGGCATGTGCGACCTTGCGCTTGCCTCACCTTTGTGCGTCTGGCTTACGTGGGATCTGGAGAGTAGAACATGGGTCCTTAGGTTTCACAGACAAGTGCCTTAACCACTAAGCCATCTATCTCTCCAGCCCTGTCTACGTTTTTTGAGATAGTGTCGTTCATTGGCTTGGAGCTCACCAATTAGGCTAGACGGGCTGGCCAGTGAGTTGTAGGGTCCACTTGTCCCACCACTCTCGTGTTGGGGTTACATGTGTGTGTCACCATACCCGGCATTTTCCCTCAAGTTCTGTAAACCAAACTCAAGCCTGCGAGGCATGCACTTTACCAAGTGAGCCATCTCCCCAGCTCCTTGCTTCACTTGTAATGACAGGCCTATCTGTGTTCCCCTCTGCATGTACTGCCTGGGTTCAATCCCAAATCCCACCTAGAGCAAGAGTCTGAAAAGTAGCCCCCACTGTAAGTACCTAGTGACTCGGTGAGCTAAGTGGGGCTTTTTTGTTTTTTTGTTTTGTTTTCGAGGTAGGGTCTCGCTCTTGCCCAGGCTGACCTGGAATTCACTATGTAGTCTCAGGTGACCGCCATCCTCCTACCTCTGCCTCCCTAGTGCTGAGATTAAAGGCGTGCACCACCACGCCTGGCAACGAAGTGGGCTTTTGTTTTGTTTTGTTTTGTTTTGTTTTGTTTTGTTTGAGGTAGGGTCTCACTCTAGCCCAGGTTGACCTGGATCTCACTCTAGTTCCCAGGCTGGCCTTGAACTCACAGTGATCCTCCTATCTCTGCCTCCTAAGTTGTGAAGGCATGCGCCACCACGCCCAGCTGAGCCGAGCTGTGTTTGGAAGCGCTGCGATCAGCTCTTGTCAAATATCCGCCGAGCCCCTATGCCGTGGAGAGCGGGAATGTGGAAGGGCTGGGTGAGAGCAACCGCCGTGGCTTCTTCCGCAGTGAAAGCACCTCGGGCACAGAAGCATCAGCCCCGCTTCAGTTTCCGGGCCTGAGGGACCACATGAGCACAGGCGGAGTGAGGGAAGGATCGAGGCAGACAGCAGAGTACAGAAGTGTGAACTCACCGTCAGTCCACAGCTCCAACAAGGCAGGATGGAGGTTTCTCCCCGCCCAGAGGAGAGAGTTTCTGCACACCATGCAGGCAGGGCCTGGCTTAGCTGCTGCGTAGGTACCAGATAGCTGAGATTCCCCAAACAGGCTCACACCTTGGCCTCAGTTTCCCCTTGGCTACCTGACTGTGCGTGAATGTAGGTGGCATGACCCAAGGTCCCAGCTCTGTTCACCTGTCAAGAGGAGCTTCCTTCAGGAAAGGGACGTTGCTTGGGAAGCCTGTGGTTCCCCCAGGGGATGAGGGTCTATCGAGGAACCCAGCGTGTGTGGATGGACAGTGTTTGCCTGGAAAGGTCGGTCGGGGCGGCTGGTGTCTGGAGCTCGAGGTAGGAGCGTGGATGAGGCCTTGCTGGAGGGCTGGGTTGGAGTCGTCGGACTGGTTTCTAGAGCAGTGTTTTCTCAGCTGGGAAAAGGGTGGAAGTGTGCACAGGCCTCTCTCTCTCTCTCTCTCTCTCTCTCTCTCGTGGCTTCTGCAGGAAAGGGGACAGCATCAGGGAGACTGGGACCCAGATGGGCCTGGTTCTAGTCTCTTTGCATTTAGCTCTGTAACCTCAGGCTGTTTCGGATCCCCACTTGCAAAGTGGGGAAAAAAAAAAAAAAGAAAACGTTAGTGTCTTCCCAGCAGGGTTCTGTCCTCATTAAATGAGCTAAAGGCCCATAAATGCTGAGCAGTCCTTGGCACACAGTAAGCCCTCAATAAATCACGTTGGCTTTGTGAAGAAGGTAACAGGCAAGGGAACTCCATTCCATCCCCAAACAGGAGCCTGGCCTGCACCGTCTGCAAGCTCAGCTTTCTCTCCATCACCCTCCAGGCCTGGAAGGAAAATGAAAATATTGTCTCGTATGAATTGAGGAGCCAAGTTAAAGAATTCTGCGGGTGAACGGGCCACCTCCTCCCATGTAAGCTGTTTCCCTAACCCCGAGAACGAGACGCCTTGTCTAACAGGGTGTTTGCCTGCGCCACCCCCCCCCCCCCGTGACCCTCCTTTGACCCAGGGATGGCCTGAGTCCTGGGTCAGTTCTGGTGTTCTGGGAGACTGATAAAGGCCTCTACCCCCCTCACCCTGTGGAATCCCAGCTATGACCTGCCAGCAATGTAGTCTCACCAGAGTCTCGGCTGCCTGAGCCAAGACATGCCTGGCAGGGTCTCAGGAGGAGCCAGCTAGGTGGTAGGTGTGTGAAAAGTGGCACTTGGGTCACTCTTCCTCTCAGGGCGGGGCCATGTGGACCCCCAGGCTAGCTGCTCGGGGACGATGGAGGCAGCAGGGGCCGGGGGCGAGGGGGCAGTCAGTGGAGGAGCCCCAGGACAACTCCTGTGTATACCCCTGTCGGGGGTGACCCAGCAGAGACAGTGGAAGTCATGAGTGTAAAGCACGCGAGGTCTGTGGCTCCCTGACAACTCGGGGAGAGGCTGAGCTGTCACTCAGAGGGCACACCAGTGGCTGGTGGGTTGAAGGGCAGGAAGCCCAGCCTTTCATGCCCTCTCCGGGGACCCTGTTTTGTAGTGTTCCGTGTCTGGTGACTGTTGAGTCCCAGTGATTCTCAGTCACAGGCGGCCTTTGGTGAGCTAGTGAGTGTCTCACGGAGGTGCACGGCTGTCCTGTGACCTGCAGGATGTTTGACATCTCTGGCCCCTTGCTCGTTTCGTGCCAGCATCCTCCTCCTCCTCATCATTCACGAATGGAAACCTGTAGGAAGACAGCCATATCTTGATTATAGAGGGAGGCAGATGAGAGAGAGACACACACACACAGAATGGGTGTGCCGGGGCCTCTAGCCACTGCCAACAAACTCCGGACGCATGCCGTACCTTGTGCATCCAGCTTTATGTGGGAACTGGGGAGTTGAACCTGAGTCCTTTGGCTTTGCTGGCAAACACTTTAGCCGCTAAGACGTCTTTCCAGCCCTGTTTGTGGGTTGTTGTTTTTTTAACCAACTTATTTATTTGAGACAGAGAGAGAGAGGGAAAGTGAAAATGGGCACGGGGCCCTTAGTCACTGCAAATGAACTCCAGATGCATGTACCACCGTGTGCATTTGGCTTTACGTGGGTCCTGGGGAATCCAACCTGGGTCCTTAGGCTTCCCAGGCAAGCGCCTTAACCGATAAGCCACCTCTCACAGCCCCTCTTGCCATGATAATGTCTTCCATCAGATAGTGTTTCTCAACCCTTCCAGAAGCTACCACTGCTCCCCGTGTAAGACGCTCCCCTGCCCCACCCCACCCTGTCCCAGTCATAGCACACAGTTCCCTCTTCTCCGTGGTAGGTACTCACCACTGGCCTAACTGTTTCTCATTTTCCAGAGTTGGTAACTGCAGGGGACAGCCTGTTCTAGAGTAGCTAATTATCCACAGAAGCCACCCTGTGTTTTGGCCTTTGTCACATTGGTTAACACGGCCCGTGGAATTCGATATCCAGAGTGGATCAGCCTGTCATGTGTCACATGTGGCCTGTCCCTGGAGAACAATGGACTCACTGTTTCCCACCCTGGTCAGATACGAGCCCTGAGACTCTATCTCCTTTTATCTTCAGCCAGTGTTTGTTGAACTCTGGTCAGCTGGCCCAGGACTCTCCCCTTTGGTCCCTTCCAATCAAATGTGAAGACCTGAAAATTTAAAAGACACTAATTTCTTATTAATTTTGGCCCATGTTTCCTGTCCGGGTGATTGAGTCTAATCCTGTTGTTACAATGGGATGCCATCCTCCCATTTCACACTCATCTTTTTGTTTGTTTGTTTGGTTTTCGAGGTAGGGTCTCACTCTAACCGAGACTGACCTGGAATTCACTATGCAGTCTCAGGCTGGTCTCGAACTCACAGACATTCTCCTGCCTCTGCCTCTGCCTCTGCCTCCTGAGTGCTGGGATTAAAGGCGTGCGCCACCATGGCCCAGCTAATCACGCTCATCTTTAATTTTGCGTCCTTTGCCCATGGGAATTGGTAAGATGATATTCTGATTGTGCCACCTGAGTCAAACTCAGAAGAGACGAGACCATTGGCGTGGCCTTGGAGGACCTGGTCCAGTTTGGTCATGACCAGTATGGTTCCAGGGTGTTTGGCTACCTTTGCGTGGACCTAGCTGTTACCGGCCCCAGCTCTTCCCTTTCTGTCCTGTCCTCAAGTGCACATTGAGTTGACGCCCCTCTGTCTGCCCTGCAGACTGCCTTGAGTACCTTCCACAAAACGACTAGAAGCAGCCGATGCACCTTACAGAGCGTGGCTTCTCTGGTGAAGGTTCTAGACGTTCACTTCTCCCCATTCTGAAGTCTTCAGAAGCTGGATACGGTAGTATACACCTGTAATCCCACCCTTGGGAGCCGGGCGTGGTGGCGCACGCCTTTAATCCCAGCACTCGGGTGGCAGAGGTAGGAGGATCACTGTGAGATCAAGACCACCCTGAGACTACATAGTGAATTCCAGGTCAGCCTGGGCTAGAGTGAGACTCTACCTTGAAAAAAACCAAAAAAGAAACAAAACAAAACAAAACAAAAAACCAGCTTGGGCTGCATATCAAGATGCTATCTCAAAACAAACAAACAAAAAAAAGATTTCAAAGAGTTTATGTTTGCTCCCCAAGTATTTTGCTAGTTTATGTTGGTTTTGTAAAAATAAGGTTATGTTGTCTTGACATCCTTCTCATTGCCCATAATTCCATGGAGATGGACAGAGGTGGTGTGACCCAGTGTCATCCTTGATCAGTGACTCAGTTTCCTCTTAAAGATTTTCCTATATGTATATTTCTTATTTTGCTTGTTGTATGTTTTGTTTTTGCTTTTTTGCTTATTGTGTTTTGTTTTACACATTTTATTTATTTATTCATTTATTTGAGAGAGAGAGAGAGAGAAAGAAAGAAAGAAAGAAGGAAGGAAGGAGAATGGGCACACCAGGGCCTCTAGCCACTGCAAACAAACTGTAGACACATGCATCACCTGGCTTATGCATCTGGCTTATGTGGGTCCTGGGAAATCGAACTAGGGTCCTTTCACTTTGCAGGCAAATGCCTTAACTGCTAAGCCATCTCTCCAGCCCTGTATTTTGTTTGTGAGACAGGATCTCTAGCTCAGGCTGGTCTTAAACTCCGGCATCTTCCTGTCTTCATCTCTTGAGTGCTGGGATTCACAGGCGTGCACCACCACACCCAGTTTATGATTTATGCAGTAACGGGGTGGGGATTGAACCCAAGAATTCGTGAGTGCTAGGTGAGCACCCTACCAACTCAAGTACCATCCCCAGCCCATCCTATATATTGCATCTGTTTTATTTTAGGCTGTCTGCTTGAAGATCTCTATCTGAGATAGCACGTGGGGCAGAGGGGAGCTGCATGGTCCTGTCCTCTCTGCCATCTGTTTTTTGTCAACACACAGTGTCCTACTACTTCCTCATTCTCCTGCTTCTGACGGAGAGGTTTTTCAAAGCCTTTAGGGGCTGGGACGTGACTCAGTGACCCTAGTGCTCACCGAGCATGTGTGAGATCCTGGATTTGATTCCCAGCACTGAAGAAACAGCCTTTGGGATGATTCTTGTGTGTTTTGTGGCCTGCTAGCATCTAAATGTCTTCTGGTTATCTCACTGATAAAGTGAGTTGTCTGGAAGAATGAGCTCTCTGAGGACAGGGGCCACCCTGGCTAAGTGCCCCTGTTTTCCATATCCCCCCCCCCCTCCCATGCTTGGGAAATGCCGGAGGAGACAGGGCAGCAAACAGCATGTGGTTTGATGGCGTGTCGGGCAAACATGCCATCATGGAAAATTCTTCCCGGAGTGTGTAGATCCATTTACACGGGGCTCCTCCGCCTCTGCAAACCGGGCATTCCTTCAGCACCGTCCACCCGTTCCCTTCTTCCCACCAAACCTCAGTCATGCTCCGCGTGGCTTAGAAATACAGTTTTCCCACCTCCGCCCTGTTTCCATCCCTCCCTCACTCTTCTCTTTCCCGCTGTCCTTGGCTTGGGTTTTATGGGCAGTTTGGCTGAGTGCCTGGTCTCTTGTCTGGCTAGGTCATTCCGGGGCTATCCTTGAGTGGCAGGACTTGAACCAGAGGTTTAGAACCTCTTACGGTAGGTGGAACTGAATAAATGCTAAAAACTGAAGGGTGGGTGTGGTAGTTTGATTCAGGTGTCCCCTATAAACTCGGGTGTTCGGAATGCCAGGTTCCCAGCTGATGGAGATTTGGGAATTAAGACCTCCTGGAGGCGGTGTATTGTTGGGGGTGGGCTTATGGGTGTTATAGCCAGTGTCCCCTTACCAGTGTGTGGCACACTCTCCTGTTGCTGTGGTCCACCTTATGTTGTCCAGGGGGTGATGTCCACCCTCTGCTCATGTCGTTGTTTTCCCCTGCCATTGTGGAGCATCCCCTCAAGGCTGTAAGCCAAAATAAATCCTTTTTTTTCCAAAAGCTGCTCTTGGTCGGGTGACTTCTACCAGCACTGTGAACCTGACTGCAACAGTGCGGTAAGGCTGGGTCTAGGAAGGTGGAACTAAGTTTGACACCTCAGGGTTCCTGGAGCTGATGCCACAGTTCCCCTGCCCGCTGACCATAGTTGCTGGAAGCTCAATTTTGAACCACCCCAAAATATTACCTTCTCGTTGCTGGTACAGAGCACCCAACCAAAAGCTGATGGGAGGAAAATTTGTATTTTGGCTTATAGTGTCAAGGGGAAGCTCCACGATGGCAGGGGAAAGCATGGCATGAGCAGAGGCTGGACGTCACCTCTGCCACAGCAGGTGGACAACAACACCAGGAGAGTGAACCTAACTCTAGCAAGGGGGAGCTGGCTACCACACCCCTACACCCACCCCCAGTAACACACCTCCTCCAGTAAGCCAGACGCACAAAAGTGGGGCGAGCGCAAGGTCACTCATGCCCACTAGGTGGCGCAAGCATCTGGAGTTCCACTGTAGTGGCTGAGGCCCTGGTATGACAATTCTCTCTCTCATGCTCGTTCTCTCTAAAATAAAATATATAATTAAAAAGAAAAAGGGTACAGGGAAGGAAAGCCTGGTGAAGGAGAAGACATGTCAGAATCCTTAGCTGCCTTGGAATTGGGACGGTTAGATGGGGACACTTTGTGGAACAGGGTCTCATGTAACCCAGACTGGTTTCCAGCTCACTGTGTGGCCAAAGATGACCTTGAACTAATGATCTTCCTGCCTCCGCCTCCCAAGTGCTGAGTGATGGGGTTACAGGCATGCGCCACCACGCCGGGTTTTATACAGTGCTAAGAACTGAGCGGAGGGCTTTATCCATTCTAGGCAAGCACTCTGTCAACTGAGCCACATCCCCATCCCGGATGGATGAAGACACTTCTAAGGAGTTTGATCCAGGGGTCTATGGGGAGTCCAGGAAAGTCCTTGAACCCCACACCCTGAGTTCATGTTTGTATTTAACCAAAGATTAAATTATTATATTTATTTAGGGAAGTACAAAACCAAGGGAAGGACAATTGATACACCCATGTGTTCTGACAGCCCATGTGGTGGGCCTGGAAGAAACTTGAAAAGAGATTTAGAGAGAAAAGAAGAGAGTACGGAAGGCTCATGTCATGTGGAGGGGCAGGAGGGGGTCAAGAGGGGTCAAGGGGGTTCTCCCCTCCCCTCAGCCCACCTGGGTCGAGAAGAGAGACTTACTAGAACCTGAAGGTTCAGGAGTGATAAATGGGCCACCAAAGAAGAGCTTGTCCCCAGTAATGGTTTTTGTAACCTTGTTATAGGGGGAGGCTTCACCTCCTGGCTCAGGGGAGCCAGGGTGAGGGCTGATTGGTCTGGGCTAGGGGCCGGCCCAGGAATAGGCCAGCCATGGGGGCTGAACTCAACCAACCACGATGTCAGGATTAGATTGAAATATTTATTTCTATTTATTTGACAGAGGGGGAGAGAGAGAGAAAGGGCACACCAGGGCCTCCAGCCACTGCAAATGGAACTCCAGATGCATGTGTCCCCTTGTGCATCTGGCTTACATGGGTCCTGGGGAATTGAACCTGGGTCCTTTGGCTTTGCAGGCAAGCACCTTAACCACAAAGCCATTCCTCCATCCCCAGGATTCAATTTAAATTCTAGGAAAGGGGACCTCCCTCCTAGGAGGGGCTCAGGTTATTTATGGCAAAACAGATCTAGGGAACTCCTTTAGGCAAGAGGCAAGGAGAAGCCAGCTTCTCTGACCTCTGGCAAAGTGGAGACTGCAAGGGCAGACATTCCTGCCTTTACTTTTGGGGCTCAGTCACCCTCAACTCCCTAACAAAGCTATCTTGGCTCCCTGTCACCTTCTCTGAGAAAGCATCTAAGGACAGCCCGGGCTCTGGTCTTCATTACTGCTCTCCCCCTCAGGTGGTGTCTGTTGCCGCAGACCAGGGCGTGGCCATCACAGGCAACCAGACCTTCAACAACTGGAACTGGCCAAACGCGATGATCTTTGCAGCTACAGTCATCACCACCATCGGTGAGTCTCTGACACCTTCGGGAGGTCCGCTTTCTCTTCTCTTCTCTTCTCTTCTCTTCTCTTCTCTTCTCTTCTCTTCTCTTCTCTTCTCTTCTCTCCTCTCCTCTCCTCTCCTCTCCTCTCCTCTCCTCTCCTCTCCTCTCCTCTCCTCTCCTCTCTTCTCCTTTCCTTTCCTTTCCTTTCTTTTCTCTTTTTTTAAACATTTTATGTATCTCTTCTTTTATTTATTTGAGACAGAGAGAGAGTGAGTGAGAATGGGCACGCCAGGGCCTCCAGCCACTGCAAACAAACTCCTGACCCATGTGCTGCCTTGTGCATATTGGCTTACGTGGGACCTAGAGGATCAAACCTGTGTCCTTACATAGAGCAGGCAAGCACCTGAACTGCTAAGCCATCTCCCCAGCCCAGGAGATCCACTTTCATACCTTCATTCCTCAGAGCCATGCAGGAGTCCAGCTCTTGGGATCCGGTCTTGTTGGGGGTCTTAAAAACCCGTCAGTTATACCTGTCCTTTTGATTAGGGAGGACTATACTAAGCCCTGGTGATGCCCATGGGGTGGTTTCTTAAACTCTTTGGGCAGAGACAGTGACAATTCCCTGATGGCCAAAGCTGTGCAGGAAGTTGGGCAGGTTGCTTGCTGTACATGCCTTATTTATTTATTTACTTACATTTTTTAAAAGATTTTTATTTATTTATTTATTTATTTATTTATTTATTTGAGACAGAGAGAGAGAGAGAAAGAGAGAGAGAGAGAGAATGGGTGCGGCAGGGCCTCTAGCCACTGCAAACGAACTCCAGACGCATGCATCACCATGTGCATCTGGCTTACGTGGGACCTGGGGAATCGAACCTGGCTCCTTAGGCTTCACAGGCATGCGCCTTAACCGCTAAGCCATCCCTCCAGCCCTACATGCCTTTTTAAAATATAATTTTAGGGCTGGAGAGATGGCTTAGCGGTTAAGCGCTTGCCTGTGAAGCCTAAGGACCTCGGTTCGAGGCTTGATTCCCCAGGACCCACGTTAGCCAGATGCACAAGGGGGCGCACGCGTCTGGAGTTCGTTTGCAATGGCTGGAGGGCCTGGCGCGCCCATTCCCTCTCTCTCTCTATCTGCCTCTTTCTCTGTGTCTGTTGCTCTCAAATAAATAAATAAATAATGAAGAAAAAATTAAAAAAAAATAAAATATAATTTTATAATCTTGTTGACTGCGTCAGAAATTAGTGGCTTCAAATGCCAGTCACTCTTAGCTGGTGGTTCTGGTGTGTCCCTCTATTGTGCGGCAGTCAGATGGTGGCCTGGTCCTGACTCCCAGGATGCCTCCTGCCATCTTGGCTGGGAATGAAAACACGGGGCCTCCGCACATGGCTTGGCCCTGTTACAGGCCCGGCAGCCAGGCTGTGGGAGGGAGACGCCCCAAAATGAATGTTTCCAGAGGATCAACGGGAGAGGCAGCAGGCTCCTTACAATTCAGCCTTCCCTGCATCCTTACCGCTGTTCCATGGCCAGCAAGTTACAGAAACCTACATTCAGAGACTTCACCTTGGAGCCTCAGGATCGAGGGTGGCCATCTTTGGAGACAATTCCCCACAGCGCTTCGGGGTGACTACCCTGAGTGGCCATCTTTGTCTCATCTGTCAAGCCATATGCACTGGTGGGGCACCTGCCGATGGTGGGGGCCTGGTCTTTGCCAGTGGAGGGCTCCCAGTGCCAGTACAATGGGGGAAACAAAGTCCTTTCCATCATGATTAGCTTGTAAAGGATCGTGGCTCGAGTGTGATTAAGAGAGACAGCATAGGATCAGTTGATCTTAGAGAGTAGACCTCCCAAAAGTGCTCTCTTGCTCTCTCTCTCTCTCTCTCTCTCTCTCTCCCTCTGTGTGTGTGTGGTAGGTCAGAGCCCGGCTGTGGTGTGGATTTGTGACTCCTACTATGGTTGACCCTAAACTCACTGTCTTCCTTCCTCCTCAGGTTATGGTAATGTGGCTCCCAAGACCCCAGCTGGGCGCCTCTTCTGTGTCTTTTACGGCCTTTTCGGGGTGCCACTGTGTCTGACGTGGATCAGTGCCCTGGGCAAGTTTTTCGGGGGACGTGCCAAGAGGCTGGGCCAGTTCCTCACCAGGAGAGGCGTGAGCTTGGTAAGTCCCAAAGTCTAGAAGCAGAGTCGAGGCAGGAGATGGGTTGTGATGGGGCACGGAAGGTCAGGAGTGTTGCAATGCTGGGGATGTTTGTAGCTCAGTGGCAGAGCGCATGCCCAACATGCACAGGGCCTTGGGGGAGGTGGCTCGGCAGTTAAAGGCTCTTGCTTGCAAAACCAGCCGGTCCAGGTTCGATTCCCCAGTATCCACGCAAAGCCAGATGCACAAAGTAGCACATGCATCTGGAGTTCATTCGCAGCAGCAAGAAGGCCTGGTACAGTCATCATGCTCATTCTGTCTATCTTTCTCTCTCAAATTAATATTTAAAAACAGAAGGGCTGGAGAGATGCCTTAGTGGTTAAGGTACTTGCCTGAAAAACCTAAGGACCCAGATTTGATTCTCCAGTCCCTATGTAAAACCAGATGCACAAAGTGATGCATACATCTGGGCTAGAGGCCCTGGTACACTCTTTCTCTCTCTACCTCTCTCTCTGCTTGCAAATAAATAATAGTAAAATAACACCAGGGCTGAAGAGATGACTTAGCAGTTAAGGTGCTTGCCTGTGAAGCCTAGAGACCCAGGTTCAATTTCCCAAGTACCCACATAAGCCAGATGCACAAGGTGGTGCACACATCTAGAGATAACCTGCAGTGGCTATAGGCTCTGGCATCTCTCTCTCAAATAAATAAATAAATAAAATGTAAAGATTAAAAATTAGGGCTGGAGGAATGGCTTAGTGGTTAAGGCTCTTGCCTACAAAGCCAAAGGACCCAGGTTCAATTCCCCAGGACCCACGTTAGCCAGATGCGCAAGGGGGCGCATGTGTCTAGAGTTCGTTTGCAGTGGCTGGAGGCCCTCGCCATGCCCGTTCTCTCTCTCTCCCTCTTTCTCTGTCAAATAAATAAGTAAAATAAAATATTTTAAAAAATAAATAACACTAAGAAATTTTAAAATACCTACCAAGAAATGTCATATAACATGTAGGTACATATGAAATATCTCTATGTATATATATATATTTTTTTTAAAGAAGTGTTGGGACAGGCACCTCTGGTTTTATTAGGCGTGTTCCTCCCCCTCTTTCCTGGGCATTAAAGCTTTTGGGCTCCGTGCCCAGCTGGCCCCTCCTACTGCCTGTCCAGTCTTCTGGATGTCCCTGTCCCTGTCTTGACTTGTTCTCCCTCCACCTCACCAGCGGAAGGCGCAGATCACATGCACGGCCATCTTCATCGTGTGGGGCGTCCTGGTCCACCTGGTGATCCCACCGTTCGTGTTCATGGTGACAGAAGAGTGGGACTACATCGAAGGCCTCTACTACTCCTTCATCACCATCTCTACCATCGGCTTCGGGGACTTTGTGGCTGGTAAGTCCCTGATTATCCAGTTCCATTACGGCAACCTTTGCTGGTTGTCCTGGGAGGTGTCCTCTCCTCTCCTGTTTTTTTATTTTTATCTTTTGGTTTTTCGAGGTAGGGTCTCACTCTAGTCCAGGCTGACCTGGAATTCACTATGTAGTCTCAGGCTGACCTCGAACTCACGGCGATCCTCCTACCTCTGCCTCCCGAGTGCTGGGATTAAAGGCTTGTGCCACCACCCCCGGCTTTCCTCTCTTGATTTTTTTTTAATATTTTTATTATTTAGTTTTATTTATTTGAAATAGAGAGAGAGAAGAGAGACAGATAGAGAGAGAATGGACACGCCAGGGCCTCCAGCCACTGCAAATGAACTCCAGACTCATGTACCCTTTGTGCATCTGGCTTATGTGGGAATTGAACGTGGGTCCTTTGGCTTCACAGGCAAACGCCTTAACCGCTAAGCCATCTCTCCAGCCCACCTCTCTTGATTTTTAAGTCTCTGATCTCTCCTGTTGTCTTTCCCAGCTCCCCCAATTTGTTTGGGTTCACCTTTCTGCCTGCACAATTTGGGCCTATCTCCAGAGAGGCTCCCCTCCAAACTGGGCTGTACCTCCCTCCCACCACAGAGCAACCTTGCATCCTTCACAGAGCGGAGGGCTAGAGGGGCCTGTCCTGTTGGCTCACAGGCCTTGCCCTTGCAGTACGCAGCTCCCAGACAAGGGAGTCCTTTTCCACGCCGCTCTGGCCCCTCAGATCTGCACTCCTCCTCCTCCTCCTCCTCCTCCTCAGCTTAATCCCCAGAGGCAATGAGGTTCTTTGTCTCCTCTTTGCCATCCACCCCCATCACCCACCCAGGCAAGGAGCCTGTGCCCTGCACAACCTCTTGGTTCTTAATCCTCCTGACACCCCGGTTGACCCACGGCCTGTTCCCCGCAGGCCAGCACGCTCTCTGTTAACCTCCACCTCTGCCCCAGGGCCCTCTGGTCTTCATCCCAGCTGCTTCTCTGGAGGGCAGCGGGAGGGCAGACCACTGCCTCGTTGTGTGTGGAATGCTGTGAGGAGGCAGCTGAGTGAGTGGAGGGAACAGGAAGGAGCAGTGTGAACACCCCTGACCCCGGCACACTGGGGCCTGCCTGCTGTCTGGACATAAATTTAGAGGCATAACCCTGCCATTGTCCAGCCCCTGAGAGCCAGGGCCAGTGAAGGAGAAGCCTGTGGTGTTAGGGAACCCTTTTTAGCCATGCCTCTTAGCTCCAGTGAGACAGTCTTCCATCTGTGGAACTGATAAAAATAGTCTTAGTAATAGTCACCACACAGCACTCAATGCAAATTCCCGAGGGCTGAGGACGGAGCTCAGGCTATGCTTTATGGTCAGGAGATTCAAACAAGGGTGACAGCATCTTTCAGATAGAGGACCTCTTAAGTCACAGCCTCTGCCCCCCAGAGGAACCCTAATCAGAGCCCTCTTTTAGTCCCTTCTCCAAGTTTCTTCCCATCTTGGGACAAGGTCAACATGGCTATAAGTTTAAGTCATGAAAGAAGTCTTTGTTTTTTAAAAATATTTTTATTTACTTATTTGAGAGAGAGAGAGAGAAATGGGTGCATCAGGGCTTCCAGCCACTGCAAACAAACTCCAGAAGCATGCGCTCCCTTGTGCATCTGGCTCTCGTGGGTCCTGGGGAATCGAACCTGGGTCCTTCAGCTTTGCAGTCAGGCACCTTAACCACTAAGCCATTTCTCCAGTGCAAGACATCATGAGAGATGTCTTAAGTAACCCTGAAAGGTAGGAGAACCATGTGAGATGTGGGGTGACACCAGGTAGGAGCAGGCCTCGGGAGAGCGGGTAGAACCATCCAGGCCAATAGAAAAGTTACCCAGAGACGAGGGCGGGCCGCGCTTCGGAGGAGGAGGAGAGACAGCTCAGAATATTTCCTGCCAGTGCTTCGTGGGTCATCACGACCCAAGCGCCAGCATCATTTATAGTAAACCAGCGAGTTTATCCCCAGCACTGAGGCTGCCAGCACCCCTGACACGGAGTTTCCAACCCATGTTTTCTGATTATATTTTTGACAGTCTCACTCGTCCATATATTTTGCTCATACTTACATATAATGTAATTTGATCATATTCACCCTCCATCCCCCTCTCTTCTCCCCTTCCCCCTTCTTCTTCCCGGCTAATCCCTTCTTACTTTCATGTCTTTGTGTGTGGTGTGTGTGTGTGAGAGAGAGAGTTAAATTGGGGCTGCTTGCATAAGCCTGGGTGAGGGTATTATTTACTGAATGAAGCATGGGCCCACTGATTATACCACTGAAGAACATGACTCCCTCCCCTCCCCCCAGCAACCATTAGCTGCCAAGAGCTGCTCTGGGGGGAGTGGTCTGCCCCGTTCTTACTGAACTATGACACCCACCAGCTGGACAGAGCAGAGAAGTGTGGTGAAAAAGCACATATGGGCCGTTTCTTTCTTTCTTTTTTTTTAATTTAAAATTTTATTTATTTATTTTCAAGCAGAGAGAGAGAGAGAGAGAAAGGAAAAACTGGCACACCAGGGCCTCCAGCCACTGTAAACAAACTCCAGATGCACGCGTCATTTTGTGCGTCTGGATTTACGTGGGGACTGGGGAATCGAACCCCGGGTCGTTAGCCTTCGCAGGCCAATGCCTTAACCTCTGAGCCATCCCTCCAGCCCCCGGGCTGTTTCTTGACCTCTGTGTCATTTACTTCACAGTCCTCCCGGAGCCCCTTGGCTCCCCTCACCCTACAAATAGCCGCTTTTCGGAAGCTGAGGAACACGGGGCTCAGAGATGGGCAGGGCAAGAGCCACAGTCCTTCGGGAAGATGATGGGTGAGGTTTACGCAGGGCCTCAGACAGCCCCTTCCCTTAACACCGCCGACCGCTGCGGGTGACATACAGTGTCTGTCGCTTGGCAACTGCTGTTGACACGTTTCTTGCTGACCCCTGCAGGTGTGAACCCCAGTGCCAATTACCACGCCCTGTACCGATACTTTGTGGAGCTCTGGATCTACCTGGGGCTGGCCTGGCTGTCCCTCTTCGTCAACTGGAAGGTGAGCATGTTTGTGGAGGTGCACAAAGCCATTAAGAAGAGGCGGCGGCGGCGGAAGGAATCCTTCGAGGGCTCCCCGCACTCCCGGAAGGCCCTGCAGATGGCCGGCAACGCAGCCTCCAAGGACGTCAACATCTTCAGCTTCCTGTCTAAGAAGGAGGAAACCTATAATGACCTCATCAAGCAGATCGGAAAGAAGGCGATGAAGACGAGTGGGGGTGGGGACAGGGTCCCGGGACCCGGACCTGGGCTGGGGACGCCTCAAGGGGGTGGACTGACCGCCATCCCCACATCCCTCGCACCGCTGGTAGTCTACTCGAAGAACCGAGTGCCCAGCTTGGAAGAGGTCTCCCAAACTCTCAGGAGCAAAGGCCACGTGTCGAGACCCGCCGGCGAGGAGGCTGGGGTGCAGGCTCCCGCCGACAGCTCCCCGACCTCCGAGGTGTTCATTAACCAGCTGGATCGCATCAGCGAGGAGGGCGAACCGTGGGAAGCCCTGGACTACCATCCACTCATCTTCCAGAACGCCAACATCACCTTCGAGAACGAGGAGGCCGGCCTCTCGGACGAGGACACCTCCAAGTCCTCGCTGGAGGACAACCTGGCCGGCGAGGAGCAGCCCCAGGAGGGGCCCGCGGCCGAGGCGCCCCTGCACATGGGCGAGTTCCCGTCGTCCGACGAGTCCACCTTCACCAGCACCGAGTCGGAGCTGTCTGTGCCTTACGAGCAACTGCTCAATGACGACAGCAAGGCAGACAGCCCCCGGGGCACGTGACCGCCGATGGCTCCCCACCCCACCACCGCCGATGGCTTCCCCCACCCCACCTCACCCAGGGCGCCCCGCGATGGCCGGACCCTGGGGAGAGCCGTCGCCGGAACCGGGAGTGGGGGGCCAGGGGCCAGCTTCTCTTTTCTGTCCCCTCCAGTCGGTTGGCACAGGCTCAGGACAGGCCTCTGCTCCGCAGCATAGCGACACCCTAGCCATGAGCCCCCCCCCCACCTGCCTGGCAGGTGTATTTGATGACTGGAGTCGTGGGGGCTCTATCACTGACCCTGGGGGCCTAGGCCTATCTCATAGAGGTCTGCCCCTGTCTTTTTTGTTTGTTTGTTTGTTTTTTGATTGAATGTCACACGGTTAGCTGAGGCCGGAGCCTCGGCTATTTGACAACGCCAGTATTTGAGTGCAACTCCTGGGTGCCTGGCTGGCACTGAGCTAGACATTTTTGGGAGCAGGAAGGAGGAGCGTCGTAAGATCCAGGGTCGTCCTGTCGGAGTTCTGAAGTGTCCCCGGCAGGCACAGCTGCAGCGGGGGACCAGGCCCTCTCCCTGCCCCAGCACCCCATGTGCACATCCGCCCAGCATGGCTGTGCCTGTCAGGTCCTGACTGCGAACCTCAGTAAGGGCGGGAGGCCTAACAGGGAAGGGGAATAAAGAAGCGGAACAGGGGAACCGAAGCTGGTGACTGGCCCTGTCCTAACCCCAGAGCCGTGTCTCATCGCAGACTCGGTGGGAGCAATGTCAGGCACGGGCCTTTCTGTGTCCTGCGAGTGTGAGAAGAAGAGAGGGTGGCAGGGCATGGGCTATGGCAACCCCTCGGGTCCCTTCCTGATACAAGTGCATGCCCCAGCCCTGGCCTGGGTGCCCACAGTCCCAACCTGCCGTCTCGTCTCATTCCCCCAGGATTCCCTCGTAACCCCTCCCAAGCGAGGCCAAAACTGTGAATTGAACTCTCTCCAGCTACTGTACTGTGGGTGTGGGTGTGGGTGCGTGTGCCGGCGAGCGTGTGTGTATGTGTGCAAGAAAGAAAAGCCTTTGGGCTGGGGGAGAATAAGCAATGTGAAGTCGTGCCCAGGCTGTGGATATGTCTGTTTTCCAAGGGTTGGGGGACAACCAGCTGCTGTCAAAGTCCTTGGGTTTCCAGTGTTGCTCACCCTCCAACCAGCTTGCTCTGCCTTGAAATGTCTGTGTCATTTTGTTTAATGAACTGCTGTTCCTATACGTGGGATCTGTTGTTGGCTTGAGAGCCGGTGGTTAAAAGAGCAGGATCCCAGGGAGCGGGGTGTCTGCTATGCACTCTCACGCCTCCCCCCATCCAGCGCCACTGGGCCTTTGGTGATGGCATGATGTCATGAGCCAAGGCCCCATGCAGACTTGGGGAGGGGCCGGTGGTGACCACAGGTGGCTGGATGCTGGGTGGGGGGCTGGAGGCACAAGGTCCCCACCTACCTGATAACCTGTTGCCTCGGCCCCTTCCCCACCCGTGAACACTTAGCTGTGGAGCACACAGAACCAGAGCCCCCCCCACTCGTGTGGCACCAGCGAGGGGCCGTGCATACATGCCCCCCGCCACATTGCTGAAGTTACAGAGAAACCAGTGCTGGCCCGGGTGGGGGAGGGGTGGGAGGAGCAGCCCCGCCCCTGGGAAAAGTGTCCCCCGCCCCTGGAATCCCACTGTGTGCACCATACTGGTAAGGGTGGCAAGTGTAATTTATTTTAACATTTTTTTTTTTATCAATAAAACATGAACTGGCAAGCTTGGTGTGTGCTGTCGGGGGCTGAGGGGAGGGTAGCGTGGAACACAGGGTTGGTCTAGGGGGTTATGGGAAGATGGGCGACAGGGCAGAGCAAGAAGGACTCAGGACACGCTGACCTCAAGAGGAATGCTGGAGAGATGGCTTAGCCGTTAAGTTGCTTGCTTGCCTGAAAGGCCAGGTTGGATTCCCAGGTGCCCACGTAAAGCCAGATGCCCAAAGTGGCATATGTATCTGGAATTTTTGGCAATGGCAAAAAAAAAAAAAAAAAAAAAAAGCCCTGGTGTGCCCTCGCTGCTTACAAATAAATTTTTGTTTGTTTGAGGTAGGGTCTCACCCTAGCCCGGGCTGACCTGGAATTCACAGTGTAGTCTCAGGCTGCCCTTGAACTTGATCCTCAAAGTTCCGCCTCCTGAATGCTGGGATTAAAAGCGTGCGCCACCATGCCTGGCTGCGAATAAACTAAAAAGTAGAGGGGGGAGGATTGCTGTGGGTTTGAGGCCACCTGAGACTACATGTTGAATTTCAGGTCAGCCTCGGCTATAGTGAGACCTTACCTTGAAAAAAGGTAAATAAAAGAGGTTAAGAGGATATAGTGGACAGGAAGGGAGAGGAGTAGAAAGGCGGGTAAAGGAGATGCTGGGTAGGTCATTATGGAAGAACATTAAGTGTGTGGGGAGGGCTGACTGTGACAGTCTATCCCTTAGCAGTTTCCAGGCCCTTTTCTGAAGACTTTACACTCAATAAAGCACAAGGGAGCACCCTTGACCTTGGACAGCGTCTGCAGCGGGAAGCAGACAGCTTGCCCGAGGTACAGAGAAGCTGTACCAAATCCGAGTAAAAACAGGGGCCTGGTGGAAGAGGGGGTAGGAATCTCCCGAGGCATGGTCCCCCAGTGCCCCGCAGAGACTGACTGAGGCCTTCATGACCCACTGAGGAGGGTCTCCAGGGTAATGAGAGCTGGGGCAAGGGGATAAAAGAAAATAACCTGTTATAAAATAAAAATTAATATTAAAAAAAAAAACCAGGGCTGGAGAGATGGCTTAGCAGTTAAGGCGCCTGCCCGTAAAGCCTAAGAACTCATGTTTGAATCTCCGGGTCTCAAGTAAGCCAGATGCACAGTGACGCAAGCGTGCAATGTTGCACATGCACAAGGGCGGGGGGGGGGCACACACGCCTGGAGTTCGTTCCCAGCGGCTGAAGGCTCTGGTGCACCCATTCTCTTTGCCTTTCTCTGTCTCTCTCTCTCAAAACAACAAAAGATACGGGGGGGGGGGGTTGCTGCTTGAGACTCCCACCCCTCCTGGAGTAGCTATTGACAATTAATAGTTGCTGGGATGGTAGTCATGGTGTCGCCACCGATAAGTTCGACATATTTCAGTGAATAATCCCCACCTATGCTTTGCAAGCAACTCTAACTTAACCCAGTGTGACACACACACACACACACACGGCATGGAGATAGTTGGGGTTAAGGGTTCAGTGGGAGTGGAGAGGGGAAAGAAGAACGTGGATGAACATGATCAAAATAACGTTATGTACTGTTGCAGTCAGGTTTGCATTGCTGGTAGAATTCACCCAATTAAGGGCAGGTTGTGAGAAAAAGAGATTTAATTTGGCTTACAGGCTCGAGGGGAAGCTCCACGATGGCAGGGGAAACGATGGCATGAGCAGAGGGTGGACTTCACCCCCTGGCCCACATAAGGTGGACCATAGCAACAGGAGACTATGCGCCAAACATTGGCATGGAAAAACTGGCTATAACACCCATAAGCCTGCCCCCAACAATATGCTCCCTCCAGGAGGCATTAATTTCCAGTTGCCATCAGCTGGGGAAACTAGCATCCAGAATACCTAAGTTTATGGGGGACCGCTGAATCAAACCACCACACGTACACATGTATGAAGTTGGTATGTTTTAAAAGTGGAAGAAGCCCTGGCTTCAAATTCGGGCAGCCCAGGTCTTGGAGCTGTGGCCCAGCCATTAGGATGGAATGAGGAAGGTGGCTGGCTGGTGGGTAGACCAGAGAAACCTGGAAGACCAGACCTGAGCTCCAGACTGTACAACGGGAAGGCAGGAGGCCACAGAATAAAAATTGTGGTGCTGGAGAAATGGCCCTGCGGTTAAGGTGCTGCCTGCAAAGCCAAAGTGACCTGTTCAAGTTCCTTGTCTCTGGCCCTGGTGCCTCTTCCCCTGGCCAGGAGCGACTGCACATTCTCACCCCGGGTCTGGAGAAGTGCTTTGATTTCCCCGTGTTTGCCAAACACAGGGTGAATGACCTGGAGTCTCGCCCCTCCCATCGGCTGTTCTGCCCCTCTGTTCCTGGGGCAAAGAACAAATCAGGGGGCCAGAGCTTGTTCCACAAGGGCGAGTCACAGCAAAGCCAGGTGGATGATCTTGAGGAACCTTGTTGCAGGCTGAGGTGGCCTGGTGAGTCACCTCAGTTTATGCCAAGTCACCTGAGCCTGGAGGGCAGGATGGGGACACAGCACGCATTATCTCTTCCCACCTCGGGGAGAGCCCTCCTTGTCTCCCTCACCATTCCCATAGGATGAGGAGCAGGGTCCCTGCAGCTCGCAAATCCCAGGGCTTCCTTGGGACACCTCTACAAACACTACCCTTACACACACAGCCCAGCCTCCCCTTTTGTAGAGCCCTTTCACACCCTTCCTGTGTGGGGTTGCCCAACAGCTGCAGGAGCCAGGTGTAATATTTTTACAGTCCAGCTGAAATGCCTGTTGCAAATGAAGCCAGGTCTCTTGGTTTTAGCTCGGGTGGCATCGGAAGTGGCAGAAAAGGGGCTGGGGAGACGGCTTAGCAATTAAGCTTAAGGACTCAGGTTCGATCTTCCAGGTCCCACGTTATCCAGATGCACAAGGGGGCGCAAGTGTCTGGGGTTTGTTTACAGTGGCTGGAGGCCCTGGCGTGCCCATTCTCTCTCTCTCTCTCCTAAATAAATAAATAAATAAAATCTTAAAAAGAAAAAGAAGTGGCAGAAAGGGAGGTAGAGATGGAGATGAGGTCATAGAGATGTACTTTGTTAAAAAAAAACTTTAAAAATATTTATTTATTAGAGAAAGAAGGAGAGAGAGAGAGAATGGGTGTGCCAGGGCTTCCAGCCACTGTAAACAAACTCCAGACGCTTGCGCCCCCTTGTGCATCTGGCTAACGTGGGTCCTAGGGAATCAAACGTGGGTCCTTTGGCTTTGTAGGCAAACACTTTAACCACTAAGCCATCCCTCTAGCCTCCCAGGATGTTTTTTGTTTGTTTTTGTAGTGCTGAGGATAGAAATCAGGGCCTTGCACAAGCTAAGCATGTGTTTTAGAACTGAGCTCCAATCCTAGTCCTCCTGGGCTGTTTTTGATCAAAAGAGAGAGGGTAGAGATGGCTTCTGACACTTCTAAACCCATGTGTTAGGAAGGCTGGAAACCATGGTGCTCTAGGGAAAATGCTGTCACAATATAAGAAATCCATACAATAAAACATGCATTATAGGGCTGGAGAGATGGCTTAGCAGTTAAAGTGCTTGCCCGTGAGCCTAAGGACCCATGTGCTACTCTCCAGATCCCACGTAAGCCAGATGCACAAAGGTGAGGCAAGAGCACATGCCCACTAGGTGGCACAAGCGTCTGGAGTTCAATGGCAGTGGCTAAGGCCCTAGCAAGCCAATTCTCTCTGTCTGTCTGTCTCTCTCTGTCTCCCTAAAAAATAGAAATAAAAATGTATTATAGAGCTGGAGAGATGGCTTAGCAGTTAAGGCACTTGCCTGCAAAGCCAAAGGTTTGATTCCCCAGTATGCACATAAAGCCAGATGCACAAGGTGGCACATGCATCTGAAGTTTGTTCACAATGGCTAAAGGCCCTGGTCCACCCATTCTCTCTCTGTCTCTCTCTCTCTCTCTCTCTCACACACACATACACACACTTTCTCTCTCTCTCTTTCTCTCTCTCTCTCTCTCTCTCTGTCTCTGCCGGGCATGGTGACACATAATCTAATCACAGCACTTGGGAGGCAGAGGTAGGAGGATTGCTGTGAGCCACCCTGAGACTACCTAGCGAATTCCAGGCCAATATATATATTTTTAAAAATTACATCCAAGCCACAGTAACCTATAGACTCGATGATGGTTTCTTTGGCAACCATGATAACCAGTACACTATGGAAACTGAAAAGGATGGTTTGTTACATAGCAACAGATAAGAGAAACGCTTGGCTGGGCTTGCTCTAAGCTACATGACTGTCTGCTGGGCTTCGGAGAAAGTTTTGAAGGGGGCAAGTAAAGAGGCACTTGGGCACCATCACACAGCTGTGATCAGATGGAAAATGGGCCATGGGTGGGACCTCTTGGCCCAAAGAATATCAGCTGCCCTAACAGTAACAGAAAACTGTCCTCGGACAGAATAAGTGACAGCTGAGGCTAGCCGTCGTCAGGTTCTTAACTCCTCACCAAGGACGATTTTCCTTATGCAAGATCAGTTTTTCATTTTTTAAAAATCATATTGGGGGGGGGGTTGCTGGAGAGGTGGCTTAGTGGTTAAGATGTTAGCCTTCGAAGCCAAAGGACCCAGGTTCAATTCCCCAGGACCCACGTAAGCCAGATGCACAAGGTGGTGCATGCATCTGGAGTGTGTTTACAGTAGCTGAAAGCCCTGGTGTGCCCATTGTCTATCTGCCTCTAGGCCTCTTTCTCTTTCTCAAAGAAATAAAATAAATATATATATTTTTTTGTTTGAGAAAGAGAGAGAGGCAAATAGAGAATGGGCACTCCAGGGCCTTCAGCCACTGCAAAGGAACTCTAGAGGCATGCGCCACCTTATACACCTGGCTTACGTGGGTCCTAGGGAATCAAACCTAGGTCCTTTGGCTTTACAGGCAAGCACCTTAACCGCTAAGCCATCTCTCCAGCCCATTTTTTGTTTTTTAAAAATATTTTTATTTTCATTTATTTGCAAGCAGAGAGAGAGAGAGAGAAAGGGCTCACCAGGGCCTCTAGCCACTACAAATGAACTCCAGATGCATGTGCCACCCTGTGCATCTGACTTTACATGGGTTCTGAGGACTCGAACCCTGGTTGTTAGGCTTTGCAGGCAAGCATGCCTTAATTGCTGAGCCGTCTCTCCAGCGCCCTCAGTTTTTCATTAGGATGTATTTCTATGTGTATGTGCATATATTTATGCATGTTCATGTGTGTGGGTGTACATGTGTGTTCAGGTACTCGTGTGTGGGTATGGAGGTCAGAGGGCCATCTCGGAAGTCATGGTCCTTTGAGGCAGGGGCTCGCATTGGCCCAGAGCACAGCAAATTAGGTGAGACTAGCTGGACAACAAGCACCAGGGAGCCAGCTTTCTCGGCCTCCCAGAGCGGGGATTATAGTGCATGCCAGCACACCCGGCATTTCACTTGGTTACTGGGGATTCGACACCGGTCCGCATGTGTATAAAGTAAGCGCTTTACTCACCGAGCTGTCTCTCTCCTGTCAAGGATCAGTTTATTTTTGTAAAGATATTGAAGACATATCTATCACTGAGCTATCTCTCTCCTGTCAAGGATCAGTTTATTTTTGTAAAGATATTGAAGACACATCTCCTTTGAGACCTGTCCTCTTTGTTGTATGTAAACAGCACTATAAGGTCGGCAGTCTGTGAAAATCTAGCCACTTAATAACATTTGTAAGGGTGCTTCCAGACATTGACTGTTTTTTTGGTTTTGTTTTTTTTTTTTTTTTGGTTTTTTTTTTTTTTTTTTTTTTTTTTTTTTTGCCCAGGCTGACCTGGAATTCACTATGAAGTCTCAGGGTGGCCTTGAACTCATGGCGATCCTCCTACCTCTGCCTCCCGAGTGCTAGGATTAAAGGTGTGCACCACCATGCCTGGATTTTTTTTTCTTTTTATTGGTTAAAAAAAAATGATTTATTTGAGAGAGAGAGAAAGAGGAAGAGGCAGATAGAGAGAAAGAGAGAAGATGCACACCAGGGCCTCTAGCCACTGCAAATGAACTCCAGATGCATGTGCCCCCTTTTGCAGCTGGCTTAGGTGGGTCCTGGGGAATTGAACTGGGGTCCTTAGGCTTTGCAGGTAACTACCTTAAGCAGTAAGTCATTTCCCCAGCCCCCTCCTTTTTAAGGTAGGGTCTCTCTCTAGCCCAGGCTGGCCTGGAATTCACTCTGTAGTCGCAGACTGGCCTCAAACTCACAGCGATCTTCCCAGCTCTGCCTCCACCACAGTTCACTTTTTTTTTTTTTTTTTTTTAAGTAGCAGTGATTTGAGCTTGCAAAATTTCTAAAAAGTGAACCATTTGCTCCCATGAGTTAGTTGACAAAAGTAGCCCCTGAGCCAGAATCTTTTCCCTGGAGTGAAGTGTTGAAGGCCTGCGTGGCCAGAGAGATAGAGACAACGTGAGTGGTAATTACTGCTCATTTTCCCTCTTCCTCAATCACCAACATCAGGTGTTCTAGGCAACCTTGGAGAGACTCAATAAACACGGGTCAGCGGAACGACAGGAGTGTGATGACAACAGCCCAGACCCAGCAACTCAGCTGGCCGGAGCCGCAGGTGAAGGAATCCGAGAATGAGGAGGAGGTCTCCCTGAACGGGAGGTAAACACGGGTTTCAATGAACAATGAAAACACAGGCAGGATGGATTGGCTGGGGATTCTGGAAACAGATCAGACCTGACCTCGGAGCTCCCCAGCAACGTGTTCCCAGAACCTGGGTATCTCTGGTCCTTTCCCCAGAGCTTAGGAGCCAGTCTCTCCAAGGAGAGCCCAGAAATCCCCTGGTGATTGCTGGGTAGTCGCCGCTGGGCGGGGCTGTGTATCTGGATCCACCTGACTGCTTTTACAGACTGTGTGAGGAAGGGCAAGGAGCCGCGGCCAAGGCACCGTCTCTGGGCACCCTTGTCCTCCAATAGGCAGGTTTTGCCCCGGCCAGCTTCTAGAGGAATGAATAAATAGTGTAGGTCGTCCAGGTTCTCAGGTCGGAACCCAGGCTCTGGTTCTAGCTGTGTGACTTTGAGCAAGTTATATGATGCCTCTGGGCCTCAATTTTCAAGTGTGGGTACCACTGACCCTAGAGTACTTCAGGCGTTCTCACACTGAGATGGTGTGGACGAAGGGTAGCGGTCACCCAGCTCTATTTTTCTCCCCATGTTTTTGCCATCTTTGTGTTCAAGGAGATTTGCCTTGGCATAGACACTGAAATGATACCTACCCCCCCCTCTCTCTCTCTCTTTATTTATTTATTTGTTTGTTTGTTTGGTTGGTTTTTCTTTTTTTTTTTTTTTTCAGGCTTAATCCACTTTTATTTATTTTTTTCTGTATAAAATCCCTATGTGGTAGCCACAGCTGGAGCCTGAGTCCTCTGCACTGAGACTCTGGTGTGGGTTTTCACAAGATGGTCAGTGAATTCCTGGTAGGGAGACTTGGTGAACACAGTCTCTTTCCAGAGGTCGGGGGTCAGATGGCTGCAGGTCTTAGAGATGGCGTCAAAAGTGGCCTTAGCAAAGTTGCCCAGGGTGGCAGTGCAGCCCCTGGCTGAAGTGTAGCAGTCATCAATACCAGCCATCAGCAGCAGCTTCTTGGGCACGGGGGCAGAGACAATACCAGTGCCCCTGGGGGCGGGGATAAGGCGCACCAGCACAGAACCACAGCGGCCTGTCACTTTACAGGGGACTGTGTGGGGCTTGCCGATCTTGTTCCCCAGTAGCCTCTCCGGACAGACACAATGGCGAGCTTGGCCAAGATGATGGCCCCTCGGATGGCAGTGGCTACCTCCTTAGAGCACTTGACACCCAGGCCGACATGACTGTTGCAGTCCCCAATGGCGACAAAAGCCTGGAACCTGGTCCGCTGGCCAGCGCGAGTCTGCTTTTGCACTGGCATGATCTTCAAAACTTCATCCTTAAGGGATGCGCCCAAGAAGAAGTCAATAATCTCAGACTCCTTAATGGGCAGGGAGAACAGATAGATCTCCTCCAGGGACTTGATCTTCATGTCCTTGACCAGGCGTCCCAGCTTGGTGACGGGGATCCACTCCTTGTCTTTGGCTTTGCCTCCAGGAGCCCCGCGGCCTCGACCCCAACCACGGCCACGCCCACGACCACGGCCCCGGAGACGGAGACCACTGCCGAAACCTCCACGGAAGCCGCCGCGGCCTCCCAGGCCCAGGCCCCCACTGCACCGGCGTCATCCGCCATTTGGTGTTTTCCCGAGGAAGAAGCGGTTGGTTGGTTTTTCGAGGCAGGGTCTCACTCTAGCTCAGGCTGACCTGGAATTCACTCTGCATTCTCAGGGTGGCCTCGAACTTATACAGCGATCCTCTTGCCTCTGCCTCCCGAGTGCTGGGATTAAAGGCGTGTGCCACCACGCCCAGCTGCTTTTTGGTTTTTGAGGTAGGGTCTTGCTCTAGCCCAGACTGATCTGGAATTATTCTCAGGCTGGCCTTGAACTCACAGCAATCCTCCTACCTCAGCCTCCCGAGTGCTGAGATTAAAGGCACACACCACCATGCCCGGCCTTTTTTAAAAATATATATATTTTTAAATATTTTATTTATTTAAGAGAGAGAGAGAAAGAGAGAGAGTGAATGAGAGAATGGGTGTGCCATGGTTTCTAGCCATTGCAAATGAACTCCAGATGTACACACCCCCTTGTGCATCTGGCTTACAGGGGTACTGGGAAATCGAACCTGGGTCCTTAGGCTTTGCAGGCAAGCGCCTTAACTGCTAAGCCATCTCTCCAGCCCCATCTTTCTCTTCTTGACTCATGTTTCGTGACATCTTGGTAGCCTAAAACCAGCCACAGCAGGGGCATTTACACCATGGAAATGGACAAGCACTTGTACCAAGTGCCAGGGTGTGTCACAGACGTTGGACTTCTGGACTGGCCGTGTGGGCTGGGTGGGTGGCCCACAGGAAGGTTCCTCCCCACCCCATACAAGGAAGGGAGCCTTCTCTGGGTGCTAGGGAGGACCTAACTCATCGGGTGTCACTTGGATCCCCTCGGGCTCTCCGACGATTGCTGATTCATGATGGGAGATCCAAGCCCGTGGGAGATGACCGTGAAGTGGTGAGTGGGTGACTGGGCGACATGTATATACTTGCCCCAGGTGTGTGCACAGCCGCTCTTAAGTCCTTGTGTAAAGTAGAAGCAGGTAAGGGAGGACGTCCCCGCCTTTAGCTGGAACTCTGGGCTGAAGCGTGTCACCTTCTATCTCATTGCATAGTTGAAGGGGGGAAGCTCTCGGCGAAGCCCCAGTCCTGACAGCGAAATGAGGACTTGATGCGGGTTGGATTCAGGCCATCCATTGCCTTACAACAATCCCAGTGCTGAGCAAAACACCCAGTGGACACCAAGGCCATTGCTCCTGATGCAAACCAGCAGAGGAGGGGAGCTAGGTCCTTCCAGAAATTCCCCACCACCGCTTTTTTTTTTTTTTTGGTAATTTTTTCTATGAGAGAGAGAGAATTGGAGCACCAAGGCCTCCAGCCACTGTAAAGGAACTGCAGACGCACGCACCACCTTGTGCATCTGGCTTACGTGGGACCTGGGGAATCAAACCTGGGTTCTTAGGCTTCACAGACAAGCGCCTTAACTGCTTAGCCGTCTCTCCAGCCCCAGGGAGTTTTCTTGTATGAAAGTCATCTACTTCCTCACACAAGCCTAGTTGGTGTCATGGGATGTGGTTCTAGGCTAGACACTTGACAAGCAGGCCCAGGGCAAAGGTCTCTGACTGGATTTTTTCCTCCATTCTTCTCTTCTGAGTGCATGCATGTATGCATGTTTGTGTCTGCACTAGTGTAGGAGGTAAAAACAGAGAGAAAAAGATCAGAATCTTTTCTTTCTTTTTTTTAGGTAGGGTCTCACTCTAACCCAGGCTGACCTGGAATTCACTATGTGAGGTCTTAGGCTGGCCTCAAACTCACAGTGATCCTATTACCTCTGCCTCCCAATTACTGGGATTAAAGGCTTGAGAGACCATGCGGAGGTGAGAGAGAGAATGGGCATACCAGGGCCTCCAGCCACTGCAAATGAACTCCAGACACATGCACCACCTTCTGCATCTGGCTCACGTGGGCCCTGGGGAATTGAACGTGGATCCTTTGGCTCTGCAGGCAGGCACCTTAACCACTAAGCCTTCATTCCAGCCCCAAAATAGGATCTTATACTGAGTCCCTTGATTATACTGAGCAAGCTACCCTCCCTACTTAAGACAGGGTCTCCTGTAGTCCTGGCTGACATCAAATTCACTAGATAGCTGGGGTTAGTCTTGAACTTCTGGTCCTCCTTCTTGTACTTCCTGAGTGCAGGGATGATAGACATGTGCCACCCCACCAGGTTTATATGGTGCTGAGGATAGAGCCTGAGGCTTTGTGTCTTTACTAACTGAACTACACCTCCAGTCCTGGTCCTCATTTTAGTGAATGAATATTTGTGATGATCTAATGATGATATTCTCACTAAATACTCTTCAACTCAGGTTGCATATTAGAATCACTGGTGAGAGGGGGAATTTTAAAAGTGTGCCCTCAAAGGCTGGAGAGATGGCTTAGTGGTTAAGGCAGCTGCCAGTTAAGCCAAAGGACCCAGGTTCAATTCTCCAATACCCACGTAAGTCAGATGCACAAGATGGCGCATGGGTCTGGAGTTCATTTGCAGTGGCTGGAGGCCCTGGTGCACCCATTCTCTCTCTCTCTCTCTCCCCCCACTTCTCTCAAATAAATAATTTCTTTTTTTTAGTTTGTTTGTTTGTTTCTGTTTTTTTGAAGTAGGGTCTCACTCTAGCCCAGGCTGACCTGGAATTCACTATGTAGTCTCAGGGTGGCCTTGAACTCACTGCGATCCTCCTACCTCTGCCTCCCGAGTGCTGGGATTAAAGGTGTGAGCCACTACACCCGGCTAAAATTTATTTTTTAAGTGTGCCATCCAGATCTGACTCCCATCAATGAAATCAGATTCTCTTTGGTAGGAAGGGGGTGGAGGGAAGAGCCTAGGTATGAGAGCTGTTGAGATGCTCAGTGGTTAAAGATGCTTGCTTGCAAAGTCTGATGGCCCAGAGTTTGATTCCTCAGTACCCACCTAAAGCCAGACGCACAAGGCAGTGCACGTGGTGAGTTTGTCTGCGATGACAAGGAGGCCCTGGCGGGCCTGTTCTTTCTCTTTGTCTCTCTAAAGTATATATATATATTTGGTTTTCTGGAGGTGGGGTCTAGTCCAGGCTGACCCGGGATTCATATGTAATCTCAGACTGGCCTCAAAATCACAGTGATCCTCCTACCTCTGCCTCCCGAGTGCTGGGATTAAAGGCATACACCACCATGCCCGGCCTGAGCCCTTTCTTAATCATCTCTCACAGGCCCCATCTCTTAATACCTTTGTACTGGGGAGTATGGTTCAACATGAATTTTGGAGGGGACAGTATGAATCAAATCATAGCACATGGTGAGATAGGGACTGAGCAGGGGCCTGGTAGGTCTTAGGTCTGAGACCCTAGGTGAAACAGGTTCTTAGTGCCTAGGATATTCAAAGGGTCCTTGCCCCCTCCCAGTGAATACACAAAGCCTATAGTTGCAAAGGGCCCCGACTTGCGCTTTAGTTTGTGTCTTGCCTATAGAAGTTCTCTGACATACTGAGTCCCGTCATTGAAACAGTGTACTGTGTGGATGTTTACATCTTACAGATACTGACAGGCTGCTCTCAGAGGCCACGCTCAACCATGTGATCTTGAATTGCCACAGTGGCTTGGGAAGGGGGTATTTTAAGATAGATTGTTTTTGTACCTTCCTGGCACTCAATGCCCCATGGCTGACACTCGGTCCCTGGCACGGGAGCCTGTACCCCAGGGGATGGGAGTGGGGCAGCTAGCCAACAAAGAGAACAAGAAAGTTCCCGCTGCTCCTTCCCCAGCTCAGCGGGCACATGTGCGCACACACACACCCCGTGGTGGGAGAGTAGAGGGTGCGAACAATGGTAGCCTATGAGTCATGGTGTAAGGCGAAAAGGCTCCCTCTAGCCATGTCCATCCCGAGAGGCAGAGGCTGAAGCAGGCAGCTGACAGGCAGTGGCCGTTGGAATGACCGCTGGTTCTAGAGTGGTCACTTTGTCTTACCCTGGATGACCTGGACTTTCTTTTTACCTTCTTCTTTTTTAAAGTCAAATTTTATTTTTGGCAAGGTGATAGAGATATAAACTCAGAAAGTCAAATTATGCTACTCATATTATTACCGGAAGGCAACAGCTGCCTGCCTCACCTTTCCCGAACACCAGTCTCCAGAGGCCTTATCCTTTGGACTCTTTAAGGTTTTTTTTCTTCCTATGTTTACTTCGCTTTTCAATGCAGTATCAAGTTCTTTAAAAAAAAAATTTCCCACTTGGCTGGATAGATGGCTCAGCAGTAAAAGGCACTGGCTTGCAAAGCCTGACACTAGATTCCCCAGGACCCACGTAAGCCAGATGCACAAGAAGGCGTATGCATCTGGAGTTCTTTTGCAGTGGCTAGAGACCCTGGCATGCCCATTCTCTCTCTCTCTCTCTTTCTTGCTATCTTTCTCTGTCTCATATAAATAAATAAGAATATATTTTAATATATTTCTTTATTTGAGAGGGAGAGAGGGGGCAGAGAAAAAGAGGGGAGAGGGTGAGGGAGAGAATGGATATGCCAGGACTTCTAGCCACTGCAAACAAACTCCAGATGTATGTGCTTCCTTATGCTTACCTGGGTACTGGGGAGTTGAACCTGTGTCCTCAGGCTTCACAGGCAAGCACCTTAACCACTAAGCCATCTCCCCAGCCCCTGCTGTCATATTTTTAATTTCCAATTTTCTTATTCTGTGAAGGTTTTTTTTTTCTATGCAGGATTTTCATTCCTTTTAAAAAATATTATTTATTTATTTATTTGAGAGAGAGAGAAAGAAAGAGGCAGATAGAGAGAAAGAGAGACTGGGCACACCAGGGCCTCTAGCCACCACAAACAAACTCCAGACACATGCACCCCTTGAGCATCTGGCTCAAGGTCCTGGGGAATCGAACCGAGGTCCTTAGGCTTCGTAGGCAAATGCTTTAACTGCTAAGCCATTTCCCCAGCCCAGGATTTTTATTCTTTTTTATTTTTATTTTTATTATTTTTATTATTATTTTAGGTTCTCCAAGGAAGGGTTTCACTCTAGCCCAGGCTGACCTGGAATTCACTATGGAGTCTCAGGGTGGCCTTGAACTCATGGTGATCTTCCTACCTCTGCCTCCCAAGTGCTGGGATTAAAGGAGTGTGCCACCACGCCCGGCTAGGATTTTTATTCTTATCTCAAAGATCCCAGTACTCTTCTGAGATTATGTCAAAGACATTGAAAGGCGTGCGCCACCACACCGGGCTTCCTTTCTCCTTTTTATATAGCCCATGGCATAGTTTCACCCCTAGTTAGGGTGGGTCCTCCCACCTGCACTAGTACAGTTTAGAAAATTCCTCACAGATCAGACTGCAGATTTGTTTCCACTGTGATTCTAAGTCTTGTCAAATTGATAATCAGGACTTAACTATCATAGCCGGTCTGGTCTGGAACATGCAATCTTCTCACCTCAGCCTCCTGTGTGTTGGGGTGCACCACCAGGCCTCAGCTCTAAGTCTGTCAAACAACATTTCTTCAAGTTTGCTAAGTTGGGGTTCTCTTTTCCTAGAGCTGGCCCTCTTCTGACACCTAATGGTCCTGAGTTGTCTGGTATCTTCAAGAAAAGTTCTGATCACATGAGCAGGGCTGAGCCCAGGAGACTCGGTAGCAGGCGTACTTTTCCTTGAGACCCCCTAAACGCCCATGTCAGGAGTCCTTTTCTCTTAGACCGACTTTCCAAGAAGATGCCCGAATTTGCTGCAGGATCTAAGCCTTTTGCCGCTGAGTTGGGGAGGTCATGGGAAGTGCAGTGCTTGGCATGAGGACCCGTGCTCATCTCCGTCTCCCGGAGCCGCTCTTCCGGCATGGTTGGAGAGTGTGCAGCCGTGCAAGGAGGGACACTGGGGTCTGAGCTGCTGCTGCCGCCTTGTCCACTCCCAGCCAGGCCTTTCCAGCGCCACCTTGCCCCCGGTTCCAAAGTGTTTGCATGTCCAAGTGCTGCTTCACTGAAGGCCCCCACGGCCGCAAGAGGCCTTCTCCTCACCGCCCTCCACCCCCAACCTGGGCAGTAAGTGAACCCCTAGTAAGATCCCAGAATCTCATGGATCACCTCAAGCTATGGTCCGCCCCCTCTAAATTCAGCTTGACCTTTAATCTCCCAATCAGGAGAGAGGAAACAGGTAGGACCTTCAAGAGATGATGAGCGCTCTTCTCTCATGCATAGACTAACCCGCTCGTGCAGTGAAGGGGTTCATGGGTTCTCTGGACAACAGGGTTAGCAACTGAAGCTCGTCTCGCTGGGTCTCTTGCAAACATACATACATGCGTGCTTCCTGTCTCTCGTCATGTGATACCCTCACCATCTAGGGACTCTGCCAGCAAGAAGACCATCATCAGGTGTATCATAAAAAGCCAGGCATGGTGACACATACGTGTAATCCCAGTGCAAGAGATGCAGAGACAGGAGGATCCCTGGGGCTTGCTGGCTAGCTAATCTAACCCAATAGGTGAGCTCCGGGTCCAGTGAGAGACCTTGTCTCACAAAACAAGGTGGAGGGCTGCAGAGATGGCTTAGCACTTAAGGTGCTTGCCTACAAAACCTAATGACCCAGGTTCAATTCCCCAGGACCCACATAAAGCCAGATGCACAAGGTGGCACATGCAACTGGAGTTCATTTGCAGTGGCTAGAGGCCCTGGTGTGCCCATTCTCTTTCTCTTTCTCTCTCTGCTTACAAACAAATTAAAAAAAATTAAAAAGCAAGGTGGGGCTGGAGGGATGGCTTAGCAGTTAAGGCACTTGCCTGCAGAGCCTAAGGACCCATGTTTGACTCTCCTGATCCTACATAAACCAGACGCACAAAGAGATGCAAGCACAAGGTTGCACAAATGCACTAAGTGGTATATATGTCTAGAGTTCTATTGCAGTGGCTAGAGGCCCTGGCATGCTAATTCTCTCCCTCCCCCTCTCTCTCTCTTGATGTCTCTCATTAAAAAAAAAAAAAAAAAAAAAAAAAAAAAAAAAAAAAAAACAAGGTGGAGGGGGCTGGAGAGATGAATTAGCAATTAAAGGTGTGTTTGTTTGCAAAGCTTGGTGGCCTGGGTTCAATTCCCCAGTACCCACATCAAGCCAGATGTACAAAGTGGCACATGCATCTGGAATTCACTTGCAGTTGCAAGAGGCCCTGGCACTCCATTCTCTCTTCTCTCTTTCTCATCTCTCTCTGCTTGCAATAAAAAAATATAAAGTAGCTGGGCACAGTGGTGCACGCCTTTAATCCCATTCCTTGGGAGGCTGAGGTAGGAGGATCATCGTTAGTTTGAGGCCACCCTGAGACTACATAGTGAATTCCAGGCCAGCCTGAGCCAGAGTGAGACCCTACCTCGAAAAACAAACAAATAAAAAATATACATATAAAGCCAGGAGTGGTGGCACATGCCTTTAATCCCAGCACTCAGGAGGCTGAGGTAGGAAGATAGCTGTGAGTTCGAGTCTAGCCTGGGACTAAAGAGTGAATTCCAGGTCAGCCTGGACTAGAGTGAGACCCTACCTCAAAAAAAAATGTATTAAAAAAAAAAACATGGTGGAGATCAATTGAGGAAGACATGCAGTGTCAACCTCTGGCCTCCACATGCAGACACACATGTGCATACATGTGCACTCATGATCACGCACACATATGATCCACGCACGAGCAGAATTCCAAGCTGTGTCAGTGAGAAAGTTGAGAAACACTCTTCTCCTGTAACCTCTGCTTCACCCACACCCCGGAATCCTTCTAGAGAAAGCAGGAGTAACGAGCAGGGGCCCCAGAGCAGGCGCTGCCGCCAACAGCAGACGGGGACCGAGCAGCCGCAGACAGTGGGTGGGACGCAGCCTCCCGGAATCTGTTGCTGTTGCTTTTGGCCATCCTGGGGTCAGACAATCTAGTGGGAAAGATTTCCGAAGCTGTTCTAGCTGCCGCCGCCAGCTGTTTACCTGACAGGGAAGGGAGACCACCCTGGCCTCGGTGCAGAAGCAGGGAATGAGTTACACGGCCTGGCCACCCACTGCCCACCGCCCTGGACTCGCCGTGAGTGGGAGCAGGGCTCCGCTGACCTGGTGAGCTCCTGCGGGGTGAGCGGGAACCTGCCTGCCAGGAAGCTTCCAGGAACCCAGCAGGCGGTGTGAGGAGGGATGAGGCAAGCGCCTGGCTCACCTTACCTTCTGCCGCTGCAACCTTATACTACCAAAGCGTCCAAGGGCTGGGTCCTCTTCCTGAGGTCAGCAGGGCTGGGGGAGGACCGGAGCGGGGTGGAGCCTGGACCTAAGGAATTTAGTGAAGAAAGCCAGGGAAGCTCAAAGCTAAGAGAGGAAGCATGGAGAGACCTGGCTCCAACTCTACCTTCAAACTTTCAGGCACCTCATGTGGCAAGGCAAGGCTTATCTGTTTTACCCTATTGCCCAAGCTCCCACATTGTTTTTTTTTTTTTTTATTTAAAAAAAATTTTTTTTACAGTACTGGGAATGGAACCCAGGCCCTTGTATGTGCTAGGCAAACACTCTGCCAGCTAAGTTACATCCTCAGTCTCTCAAGCAACTCTTTTTTTTTTTTTCCAAGCTACTTTTCTTAGGATAGAGTAATTCAGTTTTCAGCTGCACCTCAGACTCTCTTGCAGCTAGGTAGGATCATATGACTCTGTTTTGACCAATGAGATGGGAGCAAAAGGCATGGATATCATCCACTGGATCATGTCTCTCAAGGAAAAGGATGGAAATGTGATCATAGGCATAAGAGCAACCATCTTGAACCATATGGAAATGAGAGGTATCTGTTATATGTCACAGCCAGAAGCCTAAGGACCCTGGTTCAAGGCTCGATTCCCCAGGACCCACGTAAGCCAGATGCACAAGGGGGTGCACGCGTCTGGAGTTCATTTGCAGTGGCTGGAGGCCCTGGTGCGCCCATTCTCTCTGTCTCTTTCTCTCTGTGTCACTCTCAAATAAATAAAAATAAACAAAAATAAATTTTTTAAAAGTCACAGCCAGCTTCACATTGCTGGGATGAACCTCCAAACCAGGCACAGTTCTGGGAGGAAGGGATTAATTTGAAGCTTACAGATCCAGGGGAAGTCCCATAACGGCAGGAGAAGCTGCTCTCCTTCCCAGCAGCACCAGACAGAACTCAAGCACTCTGCATTATCTTTGGCTGGAATTCAGATCAGGCCCCCAAACACACCTTAGAGCTGGACCCTAGGATCCACCCACAGGGAATAAATGAATAAAACTCCTGGATCTATTGTGGGCCATCCATTCCAACAACCACTGGCCCCTTACTGTGAACCAATTACTCAGACCTCCATGAGAATGAAGCGAGACGGTGTCTTCCTGTAAGTTCCCCCGTGTATTACTCTTTTCAGTGCTGTGACAAAATGTCTGATAAAATCTACCCGAGGAAGAAAAGGTTTATTTTGGCTCATGGTCTATGGGTTATGTCTTCATCATCACGGAGGAAGGCCTGGTGGCAAAAGCATGAGGCAGCTGGTCACATTCCATCTACAGTCAGTCAGGAAGCAGAGAGAGAGAGGGGTGAATGCTGGTGCTTAGCCCATTTTCTTCTTTTCTTTCACTTTCGAGGTAGGGTCTCACTCTAGCTCAGGCTGACCTGGAATTCACTGCGCAGTCTCAAGGTGGCCTCAAACTCGTGGCGATCCTCCTACCTTTGCCTCCTGAATACTGGGAATCAAAGGCGTGCGCCACCACGTCCGGCAGATTTTCTCCTTTTAGTCCAGTCCATGAACCCAGCCCATGGGATGGCGCTGCCCACATTCAGCATGGGACTTCCCTATTCAGTTAAACCTTTCTGAAAATGTCCTCACAGACAGGCCCAGAAGTGTGTCTTCCAGGTGATTCTGAATTCAGTCAAATTAACAATGAAGATTCACCATCATGCACTGTACTTAGGGATTTCTTCTTAAGAACAAAAAAAATTGCATGTGTATTGTGTGTGTGGGGGTGGGGGGTATGAGCAGGTACCTACTACTGTGGAGGTCAGAGAACAATGTGGTGCCTGTGCTTTTCTTCCACCTTCTTCGAGACACTGCAAATGATGCTGGTCTAGGGCTGGAGGGATGGCTTAGCGGTTGAGGCATTTGCCTGCAGAGCCAAAGGACCCGGGTTCGATTCCCCAGGACCCCCGTTAGCCAGATGTCTAAGGGAGTGCACGTGTCTGGAGTTCGTTTGCAGTGGCTGGAGGACCTAGCACGCCCATTCTCTCCCTCTCTCTCTCCCTCTCTCTTTCTCTGTCAAATAAATAAATAAAAATATTTTTTAAAATGATGCTAGTCTAGCTAACCTATGAGCTCCTGATTCTCTTGGTTCCACCTCCCATTGTAAAGTGCATTGGAATCACAGATGCATACATGACTTTGTGTCTGGCTTTATGTGGGTGCTGAGGAATCAAACTGGGGTGGGCAGGCTTTGTAAGCAAGCGCCTTTAGCTGCTGAGCCATTTCTCCAGTCTGGAATCCCTTTTTTTAATTTTTTGAGGTAGGTTCTCACTCTAGCCCAGGTTGACCTGGAACTCACTTTGTAGTTCCAGCCTTGCCTCGAACTCACAGGGATCCTTCTACCTCTGCCTCCTGAGACCTGGGGTTAAAGTCATGTGCAACCACACCCAGCTTCTCTTTTAAACAACATTTCTTCAAGTTTGCTAAGTTGGAGTTCTCTTTTCCTAGAGCTGGCCCTCTTCCAACACCTAATGATCCTGAGTTGTCTAGTATCTTCAAGAAAAGTTCTGATCACATGAGCTGAGGTAGGAAGATCACTGTGAATTCATGGCCACCCTGAGACTACATAGTGAATTCCAGGTCAGCCTGGGCTAGAGTGAAACCCTACCTCAAAAAACTTTATTTATTTGTGCCAGGGCCTCTTGCCACTGCAAATGCACTCCCGATGCAAGCATCACTTTTATTTCTGGCTTTACGTGGGTACTGGGGAATCAAACCCAGGCCATCAGGCTTTGAAAATAAGTGCTTCTAACTGCTGAGCCATGTCCCCAGCCCTCATACTTGTGTGAATAACCAAGCTCTGTTCAATAGTTTAGAGTGGGTGAAGACCTACAACTCTGCATTTTCTCTTCTTAATATATATATATATATATATATATATATATATATATATATATATGAGTGAGTGAGAGAATGGATGTGCCAGGGCCTCTAGCCAATGTAAACAACTCCAAACACACGTGTCCCTTGTGCATCTGGCTTTGCATAGGTACTGGGGAACTGAACTCGGGTCCTCAGAATTTGCAGGCAAGTGCCTTAACCACTGAGCCGTCTCTCCAGCCCTTTAAAAAATATTTTTACTTATTTATTTGAGAAAGAGAGCTTAAGACAGTGAGACAGTGTGTGTATTCCAGGGCCTCTTGCCACTGTGAAGAAGCTCCAAATGCATGGACCACTTTGTGCATATGGCTTTGCGTGAGTAACAGGGAATCAAACTCAATCCAGCAGTCTTTGCAAGCAAGTGCTTTTAACCACTGAGATGGTTCGGTGGGTAAAGCGCTTGGCATGCAGGTATGAGGATCTGAGTTCAGTCCCTGGAATATGCACATGAAATGCTGGATGCGGTGACACAGCACCTGCAATCCCAGCCCAGGGCATGGGGGAGACAGGAAGTTCCTGGGACTTGTTGACTAGCTGGTCTAGAGGCATTGGACGAGCTCTATGTTAGCGAGAGACCCTGTCTCAAGGAATCAGGTGAGAATGACTGAGGAGGACCATCCACACCAACCTCCAGTTGTTTCCATATGCATGCACCCCCCCACACACACATGCCCATGCATACGCACATTCACAAACACCAACATACAAGAAAGAAAGACAAGGGGAGGGGGCTGGAGAGATGGCTTAGCAGTTAAACACTTGCCTGTGAAGCCTAAGGACCCCGGTTCGAGGCTCGACTCCCCAGGACCCACGTTAGCCAGATGCACAAGAGGGCGCACGCGTCTGGAGTTCGTTTGCAGTGGCTGGAGGCCCTGGCGTGCCCATTCTCTCTCCCTCTCTCTATCTGCCTCTTTCTCTCTGTTGCTCTCAAATAAATAAATAAAAATAACAAAAAATAAATAAAAATAAATAAAAAAGAAAGACAAGGGGGCTGGAGAGACGGCTTAGCGGTTAAGGCGCTTGCCTGCGAAGCCTAAGGACCCGTGTTCAACCCTCCAGATCTCACCTAGGCCAGACGCACAAAGGTGAGGCGAGCACAAGGTTGCACATGCCCACTGGGTGGTGCAAACATCTGGAGTTCAAGTCCAGTGGCTGAGGCCTTGGTGTGCCGATTCTCTCTTGCACACACGCACACAGTGCTATATCTAAAATAAAAATAAATAAAAAGGAAAATAAAGAAAAGGGTGGAGGCAGTTGAACTTCATCCTTAGGCCTCCCCCTTCTACCATTTCTGAATAACCATCCTGCCTGCCCACCAGACAGGCAGAGTACCCTAGGGCACACATACACCTTCTTCCCCTTGCCCCACCCCACTGCTCAGGACTGGCCAGAGCCTGTACAGGATTTCCGGCAGAACCACAATCCAAGCAGGGGAAAGACCGAGGCCAGAGGCTCTGCGTCACGCCTGGACGCCTGCCTCCCACCCTCTACCTGTGCACGGGCAGGGCTGAGCCAGGGACCTTCGTCACAGCGCAGCTAGAACCCAGCTTCCTTACCACGTGACCCCCACCCCTCCACCTCCCTGGCAATTCTGGGAGCAGAGCGGGGCTGTCTCGGAGCTAAGTCAAAGCCATGCACACACGTGCTTGCCCAGGAGGACTTCACAGCTGGCCTGCCCTCACTGAGCTTCTGTAGTTGTGTTAGATTTATTCATCCCTCCTCCTGCACACTGTGGACTGCAGGGAAGAGAATTAGTCCTGGCTGGAAAAGTCCTAGGAGAACTGACTGCCCACTACACCCCAGGCCACTCGGGGGTTCTGTCCTTCCTCCACCTCTCACTCGCTGGACGCGGTTAGTTCTAGAACACTGACTTTGACTTCCATTGTTATAAAACCAAGTGTGGTGGCTCACATCTTTAGTAGCAGCACTCCAGGAGGCAGAGGTAGGAGGACGGCAGTGAGTTTGAGATGAGCCTGGGACTACAGAGTGAGTTCAAGGTGAGCCTGGGCTAGAGTGAGACCTTACCTTGAAATGGCCAAAACAATAATTTTCTTTTTAAATCCATGGTTATAAATAAAGTGGGTGTCCCCTTTCTTAAGACAGAAAGTGGTGAGTAGGGTCATGTGAGTCCAAACGTTAGGGCGCTAGAAAGCTATTTAGGGTCCCTTCCTGTTTATATCCTTTTTTTCCCTACCTGTGAACAAGAGACCCAAAGAAGGGCAATGGGCACATTCCTGTAGGATGCCCAGGCCTCTGCTCTTCCTGGGCCTCCTGCTCCTCAGCCTGTCCTTCCCATGGTAGTTTAGACATCTGGGTGGTTAGCCCAACTACTCCCATGACACTCATCTC